>ML677384.1:1538207-1554663 GCA_007922305.1 Dermatemys mawii | reverse complement strand
ATTGGAATGCTCTTATTGAAACGAGGAAGTATGATACACAGGATAAAGGGAGGACTTGAAAGCTTTACTTCCTAGGTATTTGTGGGTAGACTGCATCTTGTGAAAACATGCCACTTGTTGTTGAGCTAGGAACATCTTCATAAAATAGGTCAGTATACATTGTCTCCTTTAAATTGATAAATACTTTTTGTACTACTGAATTAAAAAGGGGTAATATTTTAATTGTTTAGATAATAAAATGAATATGAATTTGAAATTGAACTTCAATAATACATTATAGAAAGGAAGCAAGTGCCTTTTGAAACCTTGGTATCCTTGGTGTCAATTTAAAGAACTAGTATAAAAGAGAAGTGTCCATCGCTTAATATGGGAGGGAGACACTATCTTATTAAGGATAATCAGTGTTGCAATAAACTCTGACTGTAACAAACTTTTAAATATTCTTCAAGCTACTGTTCAAAGTCTTGGTATGTCTTAGGAAATTGTATAGTATCCATGCAAAATGTAGATGCATAATATTTTAAACTGTCATCTAGTTGTTTTATTTAAACTACAGTTAACTATATGCAAGTGCAAATATTTGGCCTTATTATGCTTATGTAATTTTTTGGGGGGCGGGGGTTATGGTGAGCATCTCGTGTGTGTAAGAGAGGGGTGGCACATTTCAGTTGCTTTAAGACCTATAATTGATTATCTGAGTTGTACACACAAAAGCTCAGCTATGACATTGGATTAATGTAAATTTAAAATTAAATTGCTAATATTTTTAAAGAAAAGCAGAACAGAAATTAGTGGACGTTGGGGAAAACATTTCAGTGTGCTAAGAGATTCAAATTACTGTACATTGAAAGAGAAATTTCAAACTTGGCCATTCTGATTTGAGGACAATGTACAAGTCAAGCCTAATTTGAACTTTAAATTCAGGTGACTAATTTTTTAAAAAACTATAAAAAGCATATTAAAATTTTCATATGGCATGGTATTTTTTCTCATGTAGTAAAATTTCATTTGAGCTGCTATTTTTCTTTAAAGAGAAATTAAATTTGACTAAAGACAAATATTGGGGGGGGGGAAAAAGACTTGTGAGGAGGAGAAGTCTAGCTGAGTTCAGAATTATGAGGAATACAGTCTTCATTGTGTTCCATAGTATGAGAACAAAGGGGTCACTCATTAATATTTAGTAAGCATAGAACAGTAGTACATGTATTCCTGCAAACACAGTTGTTCGAAAAATAGCTCTCCTGGTTTGTGTTTGAAAAGAATATAAAGTACAGTATGACTCTCTATTTGAAGCAGAAGTGTCTTCAACTTGTATAATGTAAAGTATATCAGGGAAGGGAAAAAAATGTGTAGAAGGTGAAGAGCACACGTTTATTTGCTTCCTGGATAGACTTTTTGAAGAAAACATACTCTTCCCCTTATCTTTTAAGGGGTCAATATTGGTTTAATTTGCAGAGTTGGAAATTCCTCTGTAGAATAAGGTGCATTATAGAATCCAATCAAAGTTGAAACTGTTTCTTAAACAGTGTGGTTAATGAGCAGGAGTGTACTTGAGGAAATTGGAGGGATGATTTAGGCACCCTCTTTGATATCTCATCTACTCTCAACAAATTCAACCTCCAGTCCCTCTTTCCCTTCATCCTCACCACTATGGGACTTGGCCCGACAGTTGTCATACTGAGATCCTTAGATGGCTGCTGCCAGAGCAATGCATCTAGGAGCTGTGATGCTCAATTTCTGCCTTCCCCCTCTTAAATATCACAGAAGCCTTGGAGTGGGCTGAAAAATGTGGGGGAGTTGATAGATTAGAGACTCTGCTGTTCTGACAGGTGCCGTAGCCTAAACTTTCAGTGACGAGATTAAGGATATGAAGGGGGGGAGCAGAACGACCCCTTGTGAACAGTTTAACTTTGGTCTCTACATCTTAACAGTATCTTCAGTATTAATTTGAAAAAACAATAGGGAAATATAAACATTAACATTTTATTAAAATTTTACTGTGTTGTATGCGTGCTTTTAAGTTTGGGTGTTTGTTTTTAGCAATCATTTTTAACAAGTCTTCCCCAAGCAAATTAACACTTATCAGACAAGATAATACCTATACAACCTTTTCTCTGTCCTCTGTGACATGTCACATGCGTAGAATATCACTCTAAAATTATTGTACTTTTGCATTCCTAGCATACAGTGAACAATTATACTACAAACTACTCCTTACTAATAGCAACAAAATTTGGTAAACATTCAATATTACAACAACAATTTTTTTTAAATGATGGTTCCAGAGGGCAAATGGCTCCCAAAACAAAATCTCACAAACTAGAAAAGAGAATAATTTCACAGAATCCTTGCCATCTCTCATGATGTGTAAAAGTGCATGGCTTTACCCTTGCTTTCCTTGTTTTCGTAGTTTTGAGTTGGGGAGTGTTTGCCCATAGCAAGCGAAAATGTTTTTACAAAGTCTTTTTATATTTGTGAATAATTGTCAATATTATATGCAATCATGACATCTATGCCTGTGGCACTACCAAAAGTCTTGAATTTTAGAGACGTTCCTGAAGATCTAAGCTACCAAAAGTAGAGTGGTGTGATGCCTACCAAACTGGTGACAAAATTAGAATTTGACTAAATACCTTCTTCCCAATACATTGTGATTGGATGTAGCTTATGTGGGCATTTTGCCTGAAATACAGTACTAATAAAGCAAACTATGTAAAGTAGAAGTTAGTGTTGTGCTATTGTTTTTGATTGCCCATAAGTATGCTGCGTGTTTTGTTGACAGAGGCAAGTCCCAGTTGCTACCTTAAAGGGATGTCAGTCAAAATTTAGATGTAACACAGCAAGTGGAAGTGCCAAGTGGTAGGGAGAGATGAGAAAGAGGACAAAGATTACAGGAGTGCCATAATGCAATTGAGTTGCTTATGGAATATGCACACATTGAGCTTTTTAATTAAAATAAAAAAGTTGGCGTTATTTATTCACTTATTGTTGGAACAGAAGTAGTAGTACTTAGATGAAGTGAGGTTAGTGGCCTGGCAGCTACAATAAGGAAAGCATGACAAAGAAAGTCACAAGGTTACTTGAGGGAGAAACACATGAACTGGGCTTTGAGGCTGGTTCACTGGTGGAGTGGAAGAGGTGGATGGAGGTTGTATTGGAACAAATATATTGGACCCTGCAAGCTCTTCCATGTACATTAATTGTATAGAGATGTGGTGCCCCGTTGATATTGGTGAGTTTGTTCCCACATAGAACAGCTTGTAGGACTGGTGCCTTAGCTATCTGTACTCTAATGTATTCATAGTGAATGAGAACATAAGTGGGATACTTTTACTCACATAGTTGGTCACTTCTAATTTTACTTTTTTTTAGAAGAAATTTGTCCCTATTTTAGAGCTTTTAACTATTGATACCATAACCCATTTTTAATATTTTATTTCTTCTGATAATACTTATAGTTATCTGTAGCGTAAACATAGTTCTAATATATCATTGGCACTTAATATTTATCCAATATATGTTTTCTGTGAAAAATCAGGTTTTGTTTATTTGTTGTTAGGTGGCTACTGATGCTATAAGTGCAAAAAATAAAGACTGGTCTTTAGCACCTCCATCAGGTGAGTAAATTTTTAATTGCTTGATTTGGCTCTTAAAGTAATGGAAATTTAATTAGGGTGTGTGTGTGTGTGGTTTTTCCCCTCTTAAATAACTGTCACTTTTTTCCCCTCTTAAATAATTGTCAAGCAGACTTGAAAATACTGTATACCAAAATCTCAAACTGTCATTTGTTTTATATTTTCCCCCATCAATTGTCATACTGCTCTTCTCTTATCCAGCTGCTCCCTTCCTGTTTTGTTCATCCATTGTTAATTAAATCTTACTCATCAGTATACATTTGGAATTGAAAGTGAAACTAAACAGACCAACGTATATGAGTCAGGCAAGAGCAGCAGGTTAGACTATCCCTTTGGACGGGAGATGGATCACTTAGTGTTTACCTGTTCTGATCATTGCTTCTGAAGCACTGGTTCTCAACCTTTCCAGACTACTCTACTGCTTTCAGAGTCTGATTTGTCTTGTGTACTCCCAAGTTTCACCTCACTTAAAAGCTACATAAAAATACAAGTGTCACAGCACACTATTACTGAAAAATTGCTGACTTTCTCATTTTTACCATATAATTATAAAATACATCAGTTGGAATATAAATACATTTCAGTGTATAGTATAGAGCAATATAAACAAGTCCTTGTCTCTTTGAAATTTTAGGTTGTACTGACTTTCAGTAGTGGGGCTTTTTTTTTTTTTTTGGTAGCCTCTTGTAAAACTAGGCAAATATCTAGATGAGTTGACGTACCCCCAGGAAACACCTCTGCATGCTCCTACAGATACATTTACCCCTGGTTGAGAACCAGTGCTTCATAAACCCTGGCACTGGGGTTGGGCTTGATGTACCTTTGGTCTTACCCAGTATAGCTATTGTTATGTTTGGTCCAAGATTAAATGCACCATTTGTCTTAGTGTACATGTATAACTTTAAGATACATGATGATTTCAGGATACATAGTTTACTAATCAATACCAAAATCAAAGCCCAACATGTATTTTTTTTTAGAAAATTGTAATTGGGGAGAAAAAGTACTTAAAGCTGTAGTAGTTTCCATGCTCCTCCATCTAATCCCCCCAAACCCTTAGTTTTTGAGTTTACACAGTATAAAAAGGTACGATGAAGTTCAGTGTTTTATGTGGCAAGTAACTGTAAGCACTGAAGTATAGCTCCACTAAACTCTTTTTTTCTGTATATTGGAATAAGGCAGGTTACTAAACAAAGAGTAATGTCAGAATAAAGCCACTGCGTATAGGTGGAAGAAAAAGTAGAGAAATTGAGGAATAGAGGATGTTAACATAAGTGTCAGTAGCTATTTTGAGGTCCAGAAATGTTTTGTCTTATAATTATATGTATTTTGGGAAATCTGGCTTCCATTTGATGTAAATTAGAAGTTAAACAATCAAGGGATACACTGTAGAGAGCACATAGCTGTCTAGCTACTGACCCCGTACACACTAGCAGTCACTATACGTTTTTGGATAAGAACTCCTCCTCCCCCCCCCCCCAATAAATAAATAAAATCCCTTGATAGAGTATCATCGCCATCACAGTGTGTGTGGTGGGGAAGAGAGCCTCCGACAAGTGGGTGTTTGAAATTGTCCAGAATGGATATGCACTCCACTTCTCCCTCCTCCCAAATACTCTTGCCCATCCCTCTTCAGGAACCCTTCTCACCAAAGTCTACTACACCAAGAGATGAACCATGTGCATTGTAGAACCGCTATCCGTGCATCTCAGGGGCAAAGGCTTCTACACTAGCTACTTCCTGATACCAAAGGAAAAGGGAGGTTGGAAACCTCATAGGAAGGGGAGTGTACCTCAGCTGTCATACAATACAGGGCCAGTGGTCCCTAGCAGAGACATGCCTTCACCTGAATCTGTTTGAGCTCAGAGTGGTCAGAAACTCATACATCCATTTCTTTCTGCTGATAAAGAACATGTCGTGATGGACAACATGACCTGTTTGTACTACATAAACTGACAGGGAGGTGGTTGGTCTTGCTCCCTGTGTGTGAAAGCACTGAAGTTAATGGAACTGGTGCATTTAAAAAAACATTCTCATATCAGTATCTAACAGGAATACACAACACGACAGCCAATAGTCTCAGCTGAAATACCAAAAACCACTAATGGGAAATAGAGGTAACAACCCTACACAACATTGTTCGGCAGTGAGGTACGCCAGTAATAGAGTTGTTCATGACTCACCAGGACAAGAAATGTCCCCAGTACTACTCCAGAGTGGGTATCAGGCATCGCTTTTTGGGAAATGCATTTCTCCTTCCTTGGGATGGAGGCCTCCTGTATGCCTTTTCCCCATTTCTTCTACTGATGGAAGGTCCAGTTAAAGATAAAGAAGCACAAGGCGGACATCATTCTGATTGCCCCTACTTGGCCCAGCAGATATGGTACCCTTACCTGTCACACCTGGCAGTTTCTCCACCGATGAGCCTTCCAATCACTACTCACATCTTGTCGCAGAACAAGGGGTGGACTCCATCCCAGCCTACAGACCTTGCAGCTCAAAGCATGGCTCCTTCATGGTTCCAGCACATAGTGGCATCCTGCTCTGAGGAGGTAAAAAATGTGCTATTGCACAGTAGAAAGGGGGCTGCTTGTTGCACCTACCTCCAGAAGTGGAAGATGTTTCAGATCTGGTGCCAGCCCAAAGACATCACCCCAGCTATGTCTACTCTGCCATTTGTATTGGACTACTTATTATCCTTAAAGAAATCAAGTTTTTCTGCTAGCTCACTGAAGGCCCATTTAGTGGTGACTGCAACCTTTCACCAACAGGAAGAAGGCTACTCAGTCTTCCTACCCTGCTATGAAGAGGTGTCTCAAAAGCATAGCGAACATCTTCCTGCAACCTAGACACCGCCTTTCACCTCGCTCCTCAGTCTAGTTTTAAAAGGGCTGACTAGGCCCCAATTTTAACCTATGGCCACTTACTCACTAACCTCTCCATGAAGACAGTGTTCCTTGTCGCCATCACCATCGGGCTGATGGTGTAGAAATGGATTTTCATTGGCTTATGACTGGGCAGATTATTACTGGTACCAGTGGAAAATTTGGATACAATTTTCTGAATGCAAAACAGTGTATTTGAGAGAACCCCACAGGCGGGAAGAGGTTATATCATATATCTTCTTAACAAGCCTCAATTCCTCAAGCATAAACCCTCAGTAACTATATTGGCCATATACAGTATCCTAATTAGCAAGCAAAGTGGGTAACCCACTAATCCTAAAGAAAGTCTTTTAGGCCCTCGTCGTTAATTTCTCCCTAGATCAGATGCTCAACGGAGCAGGATTTTGGGTACTCTGAGATCCTCTGTCTCCTCTAGGTGTTCAGGATAAGAGAAGTATTCTTTCTTAAGTCAGGAGTCATCTTTTTCTCTTCTCTCCTCCTCCAGGGCTGGATTGAGGCAGGGGCTTTAGGGGCTGCAGCCCAGGGCCCCGTCTCAGAGGGCCCCACAAAACTAAATCATAAGCAGTGATCTCTGGGCTGCTAAAAGGGGCGCTCAGGCAGGCTGACCCGTATGACGTGGCTCCACCCTACTCCCGAAGTGGGTCACTACTGGCATGTCTCTGCAGCTCTTGGCAGGGGATGAGGAGGGCTGCGGCTCCACATGCTGCCACTGCCCGCAGCACCGTCCTCCAGTTCCCATTGGCTGGGAACTGGCCAATGGAAGCTATGGGAGCGGTGCATGGATACCCACTGCCCCTCTCCCCCCAGGGACCACAGAGATGTGCTAGCAGCCAGCCACTTCTGGGAACAGCATGGGGCTATGGCAGGCTAGCAGGCGTCCTGAGCCATGCTGCACCACTGGCCGGGAGCTACCTGTGGTAAGCTCCTCCCGGTCGCAACCTGCACCTTGCACCCTCTTCTGCACCCGAACCCCTGCCCCAGCCTGGAGCCCCCTCTTGCACCCAAACTGCCTCCTAAATGCTGCACCCCCTCCTGCACCTCAATTCCCTGCGCCAGCCTCCTCCTGAACCAAACTCCCTCCCAGGAAAAAGACTTGTATAAAGGGACCCCACAAAATCTAAGAGCCCCGGGCTCACAGGAGAGTTAATCTGTCCCTGCCCTCCTCCTCCTCTACTAATGCCTTTCTTTTCTAGTCCTTGCATCTTTTATTGCACGGAAGTGCCACATGTCCCCAAATTATGCCTACCCGGCATTATGTAATTAATTTGTCTTATGATAGTTCTGTGAGGGACAACTGAGAACAAGCCACTGTTTGAGGTTGACACTACTGATAATTAACTTCTCCCTGGGACTCTTGCAGGGGCATCTATGTTTCAGGGCAACATACACGTATGTCATGTCATTCTTTGTGTACTTTTTCTTTATATGCTTTACATGATTTGACCAAAGTTTACCCAAGTCCCCAGTGATAGTCACAATTCGGCAGTTTCCCCAGCCTGATGCTAATACAGTAGACTCCCGATTATCCAGGATTGGTTAACCAGGTTATGGATTAACCAGGATGTCAAAAAAAATATGCGTAACTCGCAGGGCTGGCTCTGGCTTTGTTGCCGCCCCAAGCACACACAAACACAAAAACAAACAAACAAACAGAAAAACCACTAGGGCACAGGGCAGCCAGTGAACCAACACCCCCTCCTTCTGGCGCAGGATGGCTGGTGAACCCCCTCCCCAAATATTTCCTATGGATGGTGATTATCCGGGATTTTATTAACCAGGATTAATTTTTTCCCTATCATCCTGGATAATTGAGAGTTTACAGTAGAACTCTTCTCCCAAAATCCTCTAATTATAGTGAAGATACCAAAGAAAGGAACTCTCAGTGATTGTAATAACTGGCATGGTATCACGCTTTTATCTGTGTCAAGGAAAGTATTGTGTAAGATTATAGTCCAGCGAATATCAGAGGCAGTTGATAGCATTCTCAGACAAGAGCAAGCTGGTTTTCGGAAAGGGCGTGGATGCATAGACCAGTTTTTCATTCTACGAAACATAATAGAACAGTGCTTATAATGTCAACGGTAACTACATAAATTTCATAAGCTTTGAGAAGGCTTTTGGTAGCATTCAGAGGACCAACCTATGGCAATTCTGCAGGCATATGGAATTCCTTTGGGTATAATCAATGTCATCATAAGCTTCTGTTTCAACTTTACACACAGTGTGGATCACACTGAGCTCAGTTTTGAAGTCAACACAGGAGTACGTCAGGAGTATGTCATATCTGCAATCCTCTTGAACCCTGCCATTGACTGGATAATGTGGCATACAATGGAAGACATGCCAAAGGCATTAAATGGACACTTGTCTGATCCCTTAAAGACATGGACTTCGCAGATGATGTTGCTTTCCTGTCACTTACCCAACACCATGTACAAGAAAAAACAACTTGACTCAACGCATTCAGCCAGCAAATTGGACTGAAAATCAACTGCAATAAGATAGGTATGGTGACCTTTAATATTGCCTCACTATCACCAGTACGGATAAAAGATTATGTTCTCATCAATGTAGAAGCATTCACATGCTTGAGCAGCACCCTCAGCCAGGACGGTGGAACAAGCCAGGGCATCTGGAATAAATAAAGCCAGGAACACCTTCAGGAGCTTAAATAGTCTGGAAATCATCAAAATACAACACCAAAACCAAACTCAAGATTTATCAAAGCTGTGTACTTTGAACACTATTTTATAGTGCAGAATGCTGGGGAATGAGAAAGTATGACATGTCCAAACTGTCTTCATTCCATACAATCTGCTTCAGAAAAATCCCTCTATCTTTTGACCCAGAACAATCTCAAACCAAGTTCTATTGACCCAGTGCAGCCAAGAGGATCCGAGCATCCATTTCCAGTGCCTCCTGGCAATGATGGTAAGTCATGTGCTTTGGATGGAAACTGATTTCATCACCAAAGTAGTAAGAAGATGGATACCTGAAAGCAAGCAAAAATGAGGCTGCTCGAAAACAACATGGTGAAGAGCTGTAGAAGCTGAGCTGAAAAACCTGAGGCACAGCTGGGGAGCCATTGAAAGATATTTTTTTTAAAAAAAAAAACACAGATGTGGAGGAGCTTTGTCACTGCCCTATACATCACAGGCATAATAGGAACATGATGATGATGATGACACAGATAACAGGCCATACTCCATATAGCTGATGTGAGAAGGGACAGAACAAAGGCCTTTAGAAAATTCCTGAGACGATTCCTCTCCCATGTGGATAGATCAAAAGATACAGATATTTCAACTCAGCATCTCTCCAAGTGGGTGTCTGGCTGTTTCAAGCTCCTCTATCAGTTGGATGGAGAAACATCCCCATCGTCAATTCATACGAACTCCATGAGGTCAGTCTCCTGGTCCATTGCATTCTCCTGGTCAAAAAGGGACCCTCGTGACTCTGGTCAGCACCGCCGACTGGGCAGTTAAAGGTCCAATCAGTGGTGGCTGCAGCGCTAAGGCAGGCTAGTTCCTACCTGTCCTGGGGCGCCATGGTGCACTCCGGAAGTGGCCAGCAGGTCCGGCTCCCAGGCAGGAGGGCCATGGGGTTCCACGTACTGCCGCAGCACCGCCTTGCACTCCCACTGGCTGGGAACTGACCCATGGGAGCTGGGGGAGGGGCAGTGCTTGTGGGCAAGAGCAGCGCATGCTGTGGAGTCTCCTGCCCCCCCTTTCCCCTCCCCTAGGAGCCGGATTTGCTTCCAGGGTACAGCATGGAGCCAAGACAGGCAGGCAGCCTGCTTTTGCACCGTTGTCTGGGAGCCGCCCGAAGTAAGCCTGTGCCCCAGCCCTGAGCCCCCTCAAACCTGGAGCCTCCTCCTGCACCTCAAACCCCTAATCCTTGGCCCCAACCTCCTCCTGCATCCCAGCTGCCAGCTCTGAACTCCCCCAAACCTGGACCCTTACCCCTCCCAGCCCAGAGCCTTCTCCCACACCCTGAACCTCCTCATCTCTTGCCCCATCCCAGAACCCTCACCCCCTCTTGCACTCTAACACCCTACCTCAACCCACAGCCCCCTCCTGCGCTCCAGATCCCTCAGCCCCAGTCTGGAGCCCCCTTGTGCGCTCCACCCCAGAGCCAGCACCTCCGGCCCAGAGCCTTCATCTCTCCCACACTCCAACCCCCTGCCTCAACCCACAGCCCCCTCCCATGTTCTGAATCCCTTGGCCCCGGCCTGGAGCCGCTTCCTGCACCCCATGTCCCTCATCCCCAGCCCCACCCTAGAGCTTGCACCCTCAGACGGAGCCCTCACCCCCTCCCACATCCCAACTACTTGCCCTAGCCCAGAATCCTTGCCCACATCCTGAACTCATCATTTCTGACCCCACCCTGGAGCCTGCACCCCCATGTAGAGTCATCACCCCCTTTTGCATCCCAACCACCTGCCTCAGCCCAGTGAAGGTGAGTGAGGTTGGAGGGAGAGCAAGCCAGTAAGGGATGTAGTCAGCAGGGTCTTAGGGAAGGGCGGGGCTAGGGTATTTGGTTTTGTGCCAATAGAAAGTTAACAACCCTACTCAGGAGTCACCTGAAGTGGAACACCTATTGAGACTACTCCTGCTTAAACGTTTCTGGTGAATTGAGGTACAATGCAAAACGATACATGACAGAACAGGAATGTTGAAGAGTGATGTGGTAGTATAAATGATTCACAGGACAATTAAGCATATATATGTAAAGTACTATGAACAAAGAAAGTATTTTTGAAGGCGGAAAAAGGTACAAAAGGACAAGTCTAGACAAGTTTGGGTGTAGTGAAGAGATCATAGAATATCAGGGTTGGAAGGGACCTCCGGAGATGATCTAATCCAACCTCCGCTCAAAGCAGGACCAGTCCCCAATTAAATCATCCAACAGATTTTTGCCCCATATCCCTAAATGATTCCCTCAAGGATTGAACTCACAACTTTGGGTTTAGCAGGGTTGGTATAGCTTCCCCCCCACAACTGAGCTATCCCTTCCCCCAGATGTTAGTTGGCATAGAATTGTGAAGTATTGCAAGGACTTAATGAAGAAAGATCCCATAAGGCAGAAAAGAGATCTATGAAGGGGGCTAATCATGGTCAAGAGGAAAATAATGTTGACAGCTGTATTTGAATAGTCTGGAGGGGCAAAATCTGAGTATCAAGAAGGTTAAGGAGGCGTTTGTTATAGGTGAAACAAGAGAGGCCTGAGGCATGAACCTGGGTGTTTTTGAGAGAAAAGGCTAAACGGTTTTAGAGATGTTGCAGAAGAAATAACCGGGTCTACTAAAGGATTGGGGTTTTTTTGGGAGAGAGGCTAACCAGATAATAGGGCTGCGAATTTGCTGTTCCTTAATATGAATTTCTTTAGAAAAAGTGACTAGCTTTTCATTCTGTGCTCTGCAGAGCTTTTAGGGATTTTGTTTTGTTTTCCTTGTAATTGTCTATGGTACAAGATATTCTTTGTGTTAATACTGATTTTGGAGGAAATATTTAGCTAGGCCTTGAGTTGGGAGGAGGAGGAGTTACAGATTTTAGGTGGGTGGAGGGAGGGAGTATTCTTTTCCGGGTTTTTTGTTCAGTGAAGGGCTGTGGCTTGTGGGAGATTTTATTTAGGACCCTTGTGCCTCCATTTCTTTTTTATTTGTATTTGATTTCCTTTCCTTTCCGTTTTGTTTACATGTATTTTTTTGAGTGTGTTTATCTTTCTGTGGTATATTTTTGTTCATTCCTAATGGCACTTCCTGTCAGAGTTAGTGTTACTTCTGGTAAAGCTTTAAAGTGTTTCAAGGGCAAGTGCTTTTCATTTATATTTGAATATGTTATCCTATGGGTATGTTAAATAAACTTAGCAGAGGGTTTTTTGGAGTTTTGTATTTTAAGAGCAAATTGAGATAAGCAGTGCTTGATTAGGATGAACAGTGGAAGGGGAGACTTGTATTACACAAAGGAGCAAGTCTTTTTCCTTTAAACTGTTGTCTTTTATATTTTAAATATGAAATGCATTGAAGATAAAAGAGAATCATACCAATGGGAATGGTTTTTTCCCATTTTTGGATTTAAGTTTGTGTTGCATTTAATATTGTGGTGTTCTTTTCTATATATGCTTTTTAAACATTAGAAGATGGGTTATTACACACTAATTAGGTAAACAGCAGGACAAAGGTACAAAAACTGTTTTATTGGGGTTTTGGTTAAGTTTTTTTAATGTTTGTTTGAGTGCAATATCAGTTCCTTAAAAGAAAACTCCAGTGAAATAATGAAAATTTAATCTGTACATTTAAATGCTAAAATGAGGATATTCTTAAAATACGGGGTTTCAAACAGGCTCTCACTTGCTAATTTCCCCCAGGCTACAAGTATGAGGAAACTCTGTTGTGCATTGTTATTTGTAAGTGTCACCTTCAGTAAATATTTGAACCTGCACAGTGCAGAACTCCCACAGACATCTTAACTTTAGGCTCCTATTTTTTTTAAAAAAGATTTTGGTTTGTTTATTCTAAAGTTCTTAAATACATTTATTCTAAAGTTTATTAATATATTGAAAGTCTAAATAACTTTTCATTGTTGTCACTGAGGTAATTTTTGTTTTGAAGTGACAAAGATTTTATGCCACTAAGAAGTTTTTAATAAAAATATTAGTCCCTGATGCTGCAAATACTTGTGCATATGTTTAACTTTTAAGTACATAAATAATCCCATGGGACTATTCATGTGAATACAGTGGTGTACCTGTTTAAGTATTTGCAAAATCACGGTCTTAATTTTCACTTTTTTTTACCTATAGCATTTGTATTAAATTCATATAAAATATGTCACTAATGGATGATTTAATTGGGGATTGGTCCTGCTTTGAACAGGGGTTTGCACTAGATGATCTCCTGAGGTCCCTTCCAACCCTGATATTTTATGATTCTATAATATATGAATTATACATTTTCACCTGAAATTGCAGTAGCACATATTTTCAAATTAGTTTTACAGCACCTCAGCCTAATTTAAATCGGTGATTTAAAAATATTCTCCTGGAGTACTTCAGTGAGTCAGAATAAAGTATATCCTCGCATTTACGAAGCCTTTTATCCAGTTGTGATCGATTTTAGGTTTTTTGTTTTGAGAAAACTCTAATTTTCATAACTTAGCATGTCATGAAAGAACCCTGGCAAAATACCATAAACTTACCAAGTCTATAATTAAACATTGACAACTATTAATTGTCTATTTAGGAGTCTCAAAATCTGTCTAGGCAAGTAACTGAGCAAAAATACTTTTCTAGTCAGTGATTTAACTTCCTATTTTCAGCAGACAAGAAAAGAAATCAAAATACTTTTAAATGTTTTTCTCTCTCAATGTAAAGTCGTCGTTTGAACTGAATGAGTTTTTCAGCAAGGTATTTAAGTATTGTGGCTAAATATAGCAAATTGAAATTATAATATGTTATAAGGCCCATATTGATATTTTAATCCTTCAAAAAATTAGACCATGTTAACTGGAATTTTCAAAATGAAATAATTTTTAGCTTGTTGCTGATATAACCTCTTTATAAAATATGATTGTTTAAATAAACTTATTTTTTAAACAATTGTAAGAGTTTTTTTTCTTAATTATAAGGGTCTTCTATTAAAGGAAAAATTGTACACAAAATGGTGTTAAATTTCCAAAATGAATTGGATAAAGAAAGAAGTGATAGTTTTATTAACTACTTTCAGTTACATTAATCTGAGAGCTTTATAACTGTTGGAGGTACAAAATTTTCAGACAAAATACGGTTTTTGAGCTGGTGACCTTTTAAATGAATGTTGTCTTCAGTTGGTTCAAAATGATATTTTTATGTAACAGGAGAGAATCACCAAAGTAAAGGAAAACTAAAGAACAAAACCAGTGATTCTGAAAAGACAAGGTAAGAAATAGATACTTTATCATTTTAGTAAATTTACATGGTGAAAATCTTGAGAAGAACATTAATGAAACTTTCACTGTTCCTATTTTTATATATTCTAGAAAGGACAAATTTTCACGAGAGAGGCATTCAGATATATTAGATAAAATCTCTCACTGACATGTTAGAAACTTCAACATTTTTTCCACTCCTTGCTAAAGAAGCTGTGTGGTTTTTTTGTGTGGTTTTTTTTTTTTAGTGGTTGACCAGTAATGGTTGGTTCTCACCTTTTTTTTTTTGATTCTGTGTAGCAGTCTACAATATTGAATTTGACATCACAGTTGCATCAGTAGCAATGGATGATTGTCATAAGCACAAACTTATGATTTCCTTCAAGGTCCAAGAAGAAGAAACTAAGCTGTAGAAGAAAGAGCCATGATTAAAAATTAGATTGTCAGTGACAAAAGGAACCCAGAAAAACAGGAGCATATAAATATTATGTAAATGTTCTCACTGCTCAATTTGCTCAACTTTTCTCCATCAACAGTTTTTCTGTAGTAGTCTTATAAGTAGTATCTAAAATGGGGTGGGCAAACTTTTTGGCCCGAGGGCCACATTGGGATTGCAAAATTATATGGAGGGCCATGTAGGGAAGGCCCTGCCCCTTATCCGGCCCCCTCACAATTCTCACCCCCTTACCACCGCCTCAGAATCCCCAACCCATCCAACCACCCCTGACCTTGTCTGCCCCTTCCAGAGACCCCCTCACCCCTAACCACCACCCAGGACCCTACCACCTACCCAACTCCTCTGTTCCCTGTCTCCTGATTGCCCCCACAACTTAGCCAACCGCCCACCCCAACCCCCTTACCAAGAGGTGTTTGGTGTGGCCCTGGGTAGGGGGAGCATGCAACCCTGGCCCCTAGAGCACTGCCCGTGCAGTGTGATTCCGGGGGAGAGGGGTGTGCGCAGTCGCCCCCCCAGCCTGCTCAGCGCTGGCCGCAGCGGCAGGGCTCCGGCGGAGGGGGCAGCGCGCAGCCGCGCCTCCGGGGGTTGGGTGGAGCGCAGCCGCACCACCCGCCCGAGTGCTGGCCGCGTGACACAGCTCAGGGGGAAGAGGGAGTGCGCAGCTCCCCCACCCCGCAGCGCTGCCTACAGTGGCACAGCATGGGGGAGAGGGGAGCGCGTAGCCCTGGCCCCCCGGAGCGCTACCCACAGTGGCGCAGCTCCAGGGGAGGGTGGGTGCGCAGCCGCGCCTCTCCCTGGAGCGCTGGCCACATGGCGCGGCTTGGGGAAGGGGAAGCCGCAGCCCCGGCCCCCCGGAGTGCTGCCTGCAGCAGCACCTCCCCTCCCCTGGAGCCGCACTGACCCGCGGCCCCCCTGGAGCGCTGGCCCCACGGGGCGACTCCGGGGGAGGGGATAGCGTGCAGCCCCAGCGCCCGCGGAGTGCTGCCTGTGCAGCAGCTTTGGGGGAAGGGGCGGGGGGCAGCGTCCGCAGGCCAGACGCAATGGCGCCACGGACCAGACGCAATGGTGCCGTGAGCCGGAGTTTGCCCACCCCAATCTAAAATCAACAATTATTTATTAACATTTGTAAGTGTGTGAAAGCTCTAAAGGAGTTTGCTACTTCACAAGCAGGGTTGCCAACTTTCTAATAGCACAAAACTAAACACCCTTGCCTGCCCCCTTCCCCAAGGCTTTCCCACTCACTCCATCCTTCCTCCCTGTGTTGCTCACTCACCCCCACCTTCACTCACTCATTTTCACCGGGTTGGAGCAGGGGGTTGGGGTGAGGGCTCCAGGCTGGGGCCAGAAATGAGGAATTCGGAGTGTGGGAGGAGGCTCCAGGTTGGGGCAGGGGATTGAGGTGTGGGGGCCGTGAGGGCTTTGGCAGGGTGTGCGGGCTATGGCGGAGGCTGGGAATGGAGGGGTTCAGGGTGTGCGCGGGGGCTCTAGGCTTGAGCAGGGGATTGGAGTGGGGCGGGGGCGGTGATGGCTCTGAGCTGGGGGTGTGGGCTC
>ML677384.1:1505372-1538197 GCA_007922305.1 Dermatemys mawii | reverse complement strand
TGGCTCTGCAGTGCACACTACCCCCATGCTCAGGCACCGCTCCTGCAGCTCCCATAGTCCTGGAGCCAGGTAGGGAGCCTGCCTTAGCCCTGCTGTGCCAGTTAGCAGCACAGGATTTTTAACAGCCTGGACAGCAGTGCTGCCATTGTCCCTTTTTGACTGAGTGTTCCAGTCGAAAAGTGGATACCTGGCAACCCTATTAAAAAAACAGTTTTTGGCCAAAAAGGAATGTAATAGCAGAATTGCTAATTACAACACATTTGTGTAGGTTTGAGGGTACTGAGATGTTAAAGTATTAGAATTACCAGAGAAATGTCTATAAACAAATGTCTAAAAATAGTGTGGACATGAGAGAGAAGGAATACAAACAAATTCAAATCATTGCTTGTATAACCATCTTGTACCGCACAGCTGTTTACTTCTGCTGAAAGGGTTTCTTGATTATAGTAAAGGCATTGCTGAAATTAAGATGAGCCTGTAGTTAGTACAGTAGATCTTGCCTTGAAAAATAATTATCATAAAAATCATAATTATTAAAACTTCTAAGAATGGTACAGGGACTATAAAATTTTGTTAAGTTTGTATTAAGGCTGTCAGTTTGCTGTTTTTACCTCTCAGATAATTAGATGTGTGATCAAGGATAGGTATTCAAAGATCCTTTGATAGAGAGCTATGTCTAGGCACAGCAGAACTTTTTTGTTTTGCTTTTCAGCTGTAACATTCTTTATCACAGTAGTTATAATTTATCAGTTTTTAAGATGATAAAATGATTGGCAAGCCACTGCTGGCTGAATACATACTCTATCATTATCACAGCCTGAAACAAATTTAATATGGAGTTAGTGAGTCACCAAAGTATGAAACTCTACAAGGCATTTTGAAGTCACTTTTCAGAGCTGAACTACACTTTGATTAACTTTACAGGTCCAGACTAAATTTCTTTAATTACTACATCTGTAATGGAGAGGCTGCATGGTTTGAAGTTTTTGTATTGTTCAGAAGCCATTTGCAATTTTATAAACAAATGCATAATTAGAAAATTCTTGTTTTGAAAATGTGTTGATGCCATTACTTAATCACTGTCTACTTTTATATCTTTGTGAAAAGTCTATGGAGTCTAGCCATAACAATGAACATGTTTATTGTGCAGTCTAGGATACTGTGGCTCTCATATTAATTAGTGAATTAAAAGTTAGCTACAGCAGCATAGCTTGGATCATATCATTTTCAAGGTCCCCTCACACTTGCTCTACTGTATACAGCAGACACATTCCTTCCTAGAAATCTCCAGTTCCTTAGCACACAATCTTTAGGACACTTCCCATGTGATGGATGCTTGCTGCCCTTGAACATGGGGCAGAGATGAATATATAATCAAATGTCTTTAGAAGCTGGGAGTGTGCTTCTCAGTATGGGTAGAGAGATGCATATTAGCTGTGCTGAAGCTATTGCACTAAAAATAGCAGAGTGGCTCAGGTAGCTAGCCCTTGATGCCACTGTACACAATTATTTTTGTGTGTTAGCTTGAGCAGAACTAGTGCATATCTGTCTATCTGGTCTGGGAAGCACCCTCCCAGTTGCTGTGTAGGCATACCCCATATGGCTATATAAGCAAACAAATTTCTTCACCCTCTGAAGAATAGAATATATAAAATGTATATGTACAAATTCCAATTTAAAAATTGCAGTGATGCTAATACTGTCTTTTAATTATAGAGATCATCTGAGTTTGAAGATCGATACTGAAAACAATGAGGATAAACTCTGTAGTGCTATCCAACAGGTAAATGAAGGAAACAACTGAAAACACTAGGATCTTAGTTGAAAAAACTTCTTTCATGTCTCTTGTTTGAATAAATCATGTTATCTTGCCAATTACATTACTTAAGTATTAAAAAATACAACATTGGTATTTAATTAACATGTTGAGGCAGCCCAGGGTTTAAATACACATCTATCAGACAAGCATAAACTTCTGAACAGGGCTATATATGCTCTGGTAAATAGGACCAAATTAAACACCTAAATTCTGCTGAAGTGTTAATTTGTTGTGTCGCTAATCAAGTCCAGGTTAGGACATTCAAATGAAAGTTTACAATTAAGTAAGCATCAGCTTTGGAAAAGTACCTCTTAGGTAAACATCTTTGATATACAAAGTGTGTAATATTTTTATAGAGGCTGTCCAATGATCCTCCAAAAATATCAAAACTCAAGAGAGACAAAATCACTTTTAAGGAATTTGGCATGGTTGTCTTTGGGCCATGAATCCTAAGAAAGACATTTGTCACCAATTTACAGAAAATTCAATGCAAGAACCGCATAATAATAAAAATAACATAAGCTGACAAAAAGTCACTCAAAGATCAGGAAAAGAAATACAATTTCAGATTTGACAGATTTCACCTCAGCATTTTCTCCATTCTATCCTTGGAGTAGATTAATGTTCTTTGGGGTTTTTTTTTTGCAAATAGGGCAATTGTAGTAACCATTTTTGTTTTGGAATTCAGCTATGGTTTTTGCAGCTTGACTTCTGAAATCTGAATTTTAATAGATGAAAATTAATCAAGATAAAACTTTTGAAATATAAAATGTTCTGTAAGGCCCCAGTGTTTGACACGGGCTAGTCTCAGCACAGAATGAGAAGATGTTAACATGGATTTGACCAGGTGATTACTTTGAAATCTCACTTCAGCGGTACCAACAGGACTAGTTAGATTTGGCTTTTGTTTTCTTCGCTTCATTCAGATGTTTAATATTTGGGTGAAACATTAATATTTAGAAAATTACTTCAAACATTACAATCATAACTATTTAATTTCTACTTTAAAGAATCAGAAAACAAAACAATTTTAGGTAATTTTAGGTATGACTTGGGAGATCACTACACTATGTGTAATAGTGAATTTCTTTAGTATTCAGCTTGTTATAACATGGTTTTTAATGTATTCATTTGGATTTATGTAAATAGGAAAAAGGGGACCTCATGATACCCTCTAGTAGCCTTGGCAAAGCTTAAAAATACACCAAAATAATACCCAAGTGTAATTAAAATACAGCAGTATAAGTCAGTATAACACACTATCACGAAATCAGGCAGCTTAGGATCTTAAGCCATCCTCCCCATCCAATATTTTCCCACTTTTATAATTTCTTTCCCACCCTCAAACCTATCTTCCATTGCCTGGAAAGACAATGATGAACTTCATTCATAATTATTTACATTTAAATTATTTCGTATCTTAAAAGAAAATGAGGACTGAAAGCTTATAAAACAGGTCTGCCTGACACGGGAACAATGAGGTATTATGGTCTGTGCGCATGAGTACGCATACATACATGTTATACATACTGCCCCATTTGTGCATTTTAAAAATCCTTATGTAGTCTTCTTTAACAAGTAATTGATACTTATGCATAGTGTCTACTTCATGAGATTAAATTCAGCTTAGCTTTTCTTTAATTACTTGTGCAAAATACTAAGGCCCCAATCCTGCAATTACTTGTGCTTGGAGGACTTTTGCACAGCATTCCATCATGTGGTTCACAGCATAGGATCAGAACCTAAGATATTAGACTGCTTAATGACTTCTGTGTTTATCGCATTTATACAGCAACTTTAGAGGAGTAACAAGCTAATACAATACCCAAGATATTTCAGCATTAAATATAAAAGAAAATCAAAAGTGAAAAGATATAGATCAGGGAGAGAGAAAATGTTTTCAATTGCTTTATTGTTTTAGAGAAATGAGTGGGTGTAAGGTGAAAAAATATAGGAAGTCTGCTTTTAGATGGTAAAAGTGCTGAGGAGCAGACTCTTAAACCATGGTGATTAAATCACGTGATGGGACAGAGGAGATTTGGAGTGACTGAGGTCTTGTCTATACAGCGGAGTTTTGTCTGCAAAAGCTGCATTTGCAGACAAAACACAGGAGCTGTACACATTACGAAGCTACTCTGCTGTTTTGCAGACAAAATAAAAGCACCTCAACAAGAGGCATAAAACTTTTTGCGGCAAAGTTAAAGCAACAGAGTGTCAGTGTAGACACTGCTAATTGTGTCGGCCACATAACTGACTTCCACCAGTATCCCCCAATGCCTGTGTGACTGCTCTGCTCACTGTTTTGATCTCTGCTGCCCTGCAAGGAGGTGCCCCTCCCCTTTCAAATCTTTGGGAAGTATCTGACAGCTCAGAGTGCTGCTCTGTTTGAGGAACAAAGAGCAAATCATTAGCGTGGAATGCTCCTGTTCTACCCTGCACTTGGAGCACAGGGACAAGCAGACTGCTGCTGTGGGGAGCAGGAGGGGACAATGGATGACTGCTGAGCTATTTTGACATTCCTCAGCATGGAGAGCTCACAGAGCTGCTCAAACAGCTGAGGAGGCTGTGGGAGAACTTGGAGGGAATCACAGAACCATAGGTAGGCAGGCAGAGCGGGCTGCTTCAGGGGAAACTGCTGTGTTGATGGTTGATGTGGGGTGTGTCCCCCCTTCCACCTACCTCAGGATTGTTGGTCAGCCTGCTGTCTCACCTGCCCCAACCACACTAGTTTCTTTTCTCTCTCTGCCCCCCCCCCCCCCCGCATGCTTCAGTTGAAAAAGCAGCTGAGAATCTACTAGGATGCCCCTGAAGCGATGGGATTGAGAAACCTGCATAGTGTGATGCTTTACCTGCCCCATTAGGTATTGCAAACCCTTCCCAAAGCACCATGTGGCCAGTTGCATAGTGGGATAGTTACCACAGTGCACTGCTTTTGTGTTGATGCAGAAGTTGCTAGTGTGGATGCACTCTGCCGACACAAGGAGCTAGTTTGTACATATAATAGCAATTTTAAATAAAGCGGCATAACTTTTGCCAGCAAAACTTTGTAGTGTAGACAAGGCCTACATCTGTGAGGTAGGTTGGAACAGCAGATCACTGACATGGATGATAATTTTTAAATGAGTGGGAAGCCAGTGAAGTTGTTGGGAGAGGGGAGAATGGGTCTGAAACAATATTTTTAAAATTTACCGAAGTTGCTTCTGCGCAAACTGTGAATATCCACAAGCCACATCAAAGTGAATGTTGCAACTGTGCCAAATTCAGAAAGGTGGAACTCTTGTAACCAAAATGCAGAAAATAATGAACTCTGATATTATTTAATCACCGTTTGGATAATGTTTTTAATAATTAGTAGCTTGTTTCATAACATAGTCAACAAAATTTGATTTAGTTAAGATTGACTTTTGTAGGTGGATTTAACTGTGTTGGCAGAAATGTTGAAGATACTTGTTTATGACGCCTATACAGCCTTGATGGACCAGCGTTATCGCAGTGCTGAACAATTCTTTTTACAGTTATTGGATATTTTGGATCCTTCAGAGTTTAAGGTAAGAGGGATGGTTCCTGGCCTACTTATTAGGGATGATTGAACCTTGTCCTGTAAATTTTATATATCACTGCTTTTCCTTCCCCAAAGAAATCACTATTAGTAGTAGTAGAAGTAGTATTTATTATTTATTTATTAATTACCTGTTTCCAGTCACATTCCACCATGAGTTAGGCATTGTATAAACGTAAAAGAAAGCACAGTCTGTCTCAAATAGCTTATAATTTAAAAAGTCAGAGAATAGGAAAAAAGATACAACATATAAAGTGGTTATGGTGATCATGGATAACATCTTGACACTAAAATGTTTTGGGAATGCACATTTTTATCTGGGTGCATATACACAAAATTGCACATCTTAAACATTTTAAGGTATGATCCATAGCCATATTTATTCTCTCTCTCTAGATTGTAAACTCTTTGTGGCAAATACCATGATTTTTCTTTAAATAACTAATCCATCCCCAATAATCTTACATATTTTTGTCGTACATTTCATACAATTTTTAATGTCGTTTTCAGTATCTGCTCCTGGGAGAATTATGCGCCACTTCACTATGCAGAATTTGCTCAGAATTAATGTTCTGCACATAATTTCCCTTTTCTCTCCCCAGAATTGGGGTATGTCTATACTACCCACCAGATTGGTGGGCAGTGATTGATCCAGCGGGGGTCGATTTATTGTATCTAGTCTAGATGTGAGAAATCGACACCTGAGCGCTCTCTCGTCGACTCCGGTACTCCACCTTGGCAAGTGGTGCAGAGCGGAGTCAACGGAGGAGCATCAGCAGTCGATTGACCGCATTGAAGACACCGCGATGAGGTAGATCTAAATATGTTGACTTCAGCTACGTTATTCATTAAATTGAAGTGTATCTTAGATCGACACCACCTCCTCCCTCCCCCTCCCCACCGCCGGCCCTCTGCAGACCAGGCCTGAGTGCTACAGAGCTGCTGGCTGCCATGAGGGGCCATTGGACCCAGCAGATCCCAGCTTGCAAAAAGAAATCACCACTTGAGGGGGAAGAGGAGCTAGATGGCCCCTGGTAGCTGCAGTTTGTGGCACACCATGAAGGAAGAAGGTGGCATGCAGACAACTCCATATAAGTCCTGGCCCCAGCATCACACTGTTTCTCCCTTTGGATCCCAGGGCTTTGAACAGGAATGAGTATGAGTTTCAGTTGCCGGGGATCACTCTGCAGCTAGGTTCTGGGGAGGAGGAGATGCAGCTGTTTGGTTTGAGCGGGCCTCACAGCTGGGCTCTGTGGGGAGGGGATACCCTGCAGCTGGGCTGTTGCGGGGAGGGGTGTGGGTGTCAGTGTTGTGATACCCCACATCTGCATGGGAGGGGGTGTGGATGTCTGAGTTTAGGAGGGCATGGCTGGGCTCTTGGAGGAAGGGGTGCAGGTGTCTGGAACCCTGGCAGGGTCTGGGCAGGAGAGGGAAGAGAAACAGGAACTGGTCTGTCGTAGAGGTTTCTTTAATTCTCTACTGGGGGGAAATTTTTATTGTTGGCTGTATTGCTACTGACATATTTGCTGACAGGTATTTTGAAATACACTGCTACCTCAATATAATGCGGTCCAATATAAGGGTGAATTCTGATATAACACGGTAAAAGAGTGCTCTGGGGGGCGTGGCTGCGCGTTCCGGTGGATCAGCGCATCATGTCTAGCTTCGATATAACGCGGTTTCACCAATACTACAGTATGATTTTTTGGCTTCCGAGGACCGCGTTTTATCAAGGTAGCAGTGTAAATTACCAAAATAATTGAAACTGGCATGATTATATACTGTTGTTCTTAGAGTGCTTGCTCATATCGATTCCAGTGAGGAGTGTGTGTGCCGTGTGCACAGTTGTCGGAAAGATTTTTCCTCCCTTAGCAGCACCCATCGGGTCGACTTTGGAGCCTCCTGGAGTGGCGCCCCTATGGTGCTCAATATATGACTCTGCCCACCTGGTGCCTCCACAGGTCCTCCTTACCACCAGTTATGGTTTTTGGAACTGTAGCATCTTGCTCAACAAGTTCTACCAGGTTTCCTTAGCTTTGTTTGTGTTCTCTGTACTTATTAGTTAGTTCTTAGTTGGTAGTTAGTATTTGGGCTGGGGGTTTACCCTCTATCCTGACTGCTTTTCCTTGGGAGGGCTTACATGCCGAAGTCCCAGGGGTTCAAGTCATGCAGGTTCTGCAGCAAGCCCATGCCAGCGGGTGACCCTTATGACTCTTATCTAAAGTGTCTGGGGGAAGTTCAGCAAGCTGATCGGTGCAGGATTTGTAAGGGTTTTGCCACAGAACCGAAAAGGAGTGAGGCAGTGGCACTTAGACCACAGCCTCCACCGGTGCAGCAAGACCCGGCACCAAGTTCATTGGTGCATAGCACCCTGGCGACAGTGATAGAAGTGGCACTGCAGAAGGACTCTGGCAGAGACCCACAGCACTGTTGCTTCCCGGTGCTGAAAATGGCTGGATTGACCCAATACTGCTCCCATTCCTTGGTGCGGAATGGAGGAGCAGCTCTCCACCCTGGAGGTCTACCTCTCTGGAGCAGGCCAATGGGGTGCCTCCTCAGGAGGAGCACCCAGTGCCAAAGCCTGCAGAAATGGCACCGTTGACTTCGGCCCTGCAAGAGGACAATCGAGTCCAGGGCTGTTGGACTCCCCAGACCAGGTCACCAAGGAGGTGAAACTGGCGTCCACCTTGGACACCTTTTGAGGTCGTGAGGGACCTAATTGCCATGACAGTGCCAAGGTCACCCACCCTTCGCACTAAGCCTCTGGTACCGCATCGCGTGGCACCATCTTGAGGCAAACCAATGATGCTCCGTGCCTTGGTGCCGCTCGCAATTGTGGCACTGGTCATACTTGTGGCATCCTTCCAGGTTACACCAGTGCTTCTGCTCGCGACGCTGATCCACGCATCGATCCCTGTCACACAGCAGGTCCCTCTCCTGGCATAGGCACCAGTCCCGGTGCTGCTCAGCAACCCTGCGCAGCTTCAAGTCGCAGCACTGCCCTCTGGCGTGGCACCACTCATAAGATCAGCTCTGCTCGGCATGGCCCTGGCCATTGTGGTCCTGGTCTTTGCACTTGGAGGCGAGATCTAGATATTCAGAGCGGGGCTGGCACCGAGTGGGCCATGGATGCTCTGAGATGGGAGCAGGGCTGTGGCCTGTGCAGTGGCAGAGCTCAGTGCAGTGGCCATTTTGGACCCCGTGGGCATACCACCAAGCACAAGGCACCCAGTCTAAAGCCTCCCAATCAGCCACTTCTGAACCATTTATGCCAGAGGCTTCTGCCAGTTGCCCCATCCCTCAGGGTGCCAAGGAGGTGCAGTGTCCATGCACCTTCCACTGCCCCCCAGATCCAACTCTGGTTCCTAAGCAGGACCCTGGTCCAGCCAGCTAGACAGGATGGGAAGTCTCTGACAAGCAGGAGGGACTGGAGGATCCTGTGTCCCCATTAGCCGCCTCATCCTCCTCCCCAGACAAGGCTGTTGCAGGCATTTCTGTCTCCGGACCACCCCTCCATAGCCTGCCACACCCATCACGACCACCTTCACAGGGTGGTGTGCAACATAGGTCTACAGTCCGAGGTGATGGAGTCGGAGGACTTGAAGGACCTTCTGGGGCAAAGATGTCAGACATCAAAGGTGGTTCTGCCCCTCATTAAGGCCATACAGGCCAATGCCAAGACTCTTTGGCAGACCCAGGCCTCCATCCCTCCCACCGCTAAGGGCATTGAGATGAAATATTTTGTCCTGTCAAAGGGGTTTAAATACCTCTTCATGCACCCGCAGTGTTGTTCATCGGTGGTTGCAGCAGTGAACAAGGAGGAGAGGCAGGGGCAGCAAGCCCAGCACCTAAGTCCAAGGATGCCAAGCACCTGGACTTGTATGGGCATAAGGTTTACTGACTTGCAACTCAGGGTTGCCAATCAGCAGGCAATTCTGAGCTGGTATAGCTTTAGCTCCTGGGACTTGATTCTCAAATTTGAGCTGGTTCCATCAAAGTCCAGGGAGGACTTTGGAGCCATAGCGGAGTAGGGCAGCGTGGTAGCACGGACCTCTTTACAGGCCTCACTGGATGCTGCAGACTCGGCAGCGTGTACCTTGTCCTCCGGTATCACCATGAGGCATAGCTCATGGTTGCAAGCCTCGGGCCTTCTGCCTGAGGTTCAACAGACAATGCAGGACCTGCCTTTTTATGGGGTGGGCCTGTTCGCAGAGCAGAGTGACTCTTGACTACATAGCTTAAAAGACTCATGAGCTACTATGAAATGCTTGGGTATGCACACCCCAGCAACCCAACGCAAACATTTCAAGCCCCCAACAACAGTAGCAGTGCTCCTACCCTCCGTGGCTGAGGCAGGGCTTCTATAGGAGAAGGGGCAGGAACAGCCAAAGGAAGCCTCCTACCCCTCTTCCAGACTGGGCCAAGGCCTGACTTATCCATCGTCTGGTTCCAAACTGGCCTTTTGAAGGGGTGCCCAAGGACGGTTTTGCAGCCTCGGTTATGGCTCCTTCCCTGTCTTCTTTTTTTTTTTTTAATAGTCTGTCCCACTTCTACCATGCTTGGTCCTAAATAACTTCAGACCGCTTGGTCCTCCATATGGTGGAAATGGGATATTCTCTCCAGTTCTGCTCCTCCCCTCCCCTCTTCCCTGTCCCTCTTCATGGACCCCTCTGCTGAGCAACTCCTTATCCAGGAGGTGCAGGCACTCCTCACCATGGGAGCGGTGGAGGAGGATCCTAAGGAGCAAGAGATTCTACTCCCAGTACTTCCTAATCCCCAAGGCCAAGGTTGTTCTCAAGCCCATTCTAGATCTGCGCGGACTGAACAAATTCATGGTAAAGTTGAAGTTCCACTTGGTCTCCCTGGGCACCATTATCCCCTCTCTGGATCCACCCTCGACATGAAGGATGTGTACTTCCATATAGCAATTTGTCCCACGCATCAGCACTTCCTGTGCTTCATGATCAACCACAAGCATTACCAATTCACTGTCCTATCATTTGGCCTCTCAGCAGCCCCCTGTACTCACCAACTGCATGTCGGTGGTGACTGCTTTCCTCCTTCAACAGCAGGTGCAAGTATACTCCTACCTCGACGACTGGCTGCTTAGGGGCTGCACCTGGGGGCAGGTGCAGTCCCAAATCGGTTTGGTCAGGTACATGTTTGAGCAACTGGGGGTCTTCCTCAACTTGGGGAAGTCGACCTTGGAACCAACCCAAAGAATATAATTCATTGGGGCAGCATTAGACTCGGTTCAGGCATGTGCTCTTCTGCCAGAGACCCGATCCTGAGCCATCATGGACATAATTCAAAGCCTCCAGCAATTCCCAACAGCAAGGGGGTGCCAGAGTCTTCTCGGCCACATGGCTGCTTTCACTTATGTGACCTGACACACCAGGCTGCGGCTCTGACCTTTGCAGGCATGGCTCACATTGGCTTACCGCCTGGGCGCAACAGCTTGAATTCAGTGGTCACAGTGCTAGGATAGGTCCTCAGATCTCTCCATTGATGGCTCAACCCTCAAGCAGTGTGCGAAGGAGTCCCCTTCCACAACTCTCAATCTTCCTTGTCCCTAGTTACAGACGCGTAGGCTTTGGGATTGGATACACATCTGGGAGACTTGTGGCCAGTAGTTGCAGGACAAGCTCTCCCTACGTATCCAAATCAAGGAGCTGAAGGCAGTGAGGCCTTTCATACCCGACTACGAGGCCAGTGTGTTGTGGTTCTAATGGACAACACCACTGCCATGTTTTACATCAACAAGCAGGGTGGAACCTGTTCCTCTCCCCTATGCCCAGAGGCCCTTCGGCTGTGGGAGTTCTGTATAGCCCACTCCGTTCACCAGAACTCCTGGTAGAAAGGATGCTTCCAGAACACACTGGCACCCATGTCAGTAGGTCCTTCCACACAAGTGGTCTATCCATCTGGATGTCATACACCTCATTTTCCAAAGGTGGGGGTTTCCCCAGGTCTACCTGTTTGCCATCTGATGCAACAGGAAATGTCCAGTGTTCTGCTCCTTCCAAGGTCACAGTCAAGGCTCACTCACGGATGCGTTCCTGCTACCCTGGAGGGGTTGCCTGCTCTACATCTTTCCATCATTCCCTCTCGTGCTCAAGGTCTGCAGGGAGGGGGCAAAGTAATTTTGATAGCTCCAGCGTGGCCTTGACAGCACTGGTACAGCCCACTACTGGAGCTGTTGGTGGTGTGACAAAGCTCCAAGTCTGTACTTGTGTGTCCTGCGCTTCCTGGCAGATTTAGGGGCCTCAGAAACTCATCTAGACCCCAGAGTGACCTCCCTTTCTCAGTATAATTGGCAAGAGTCACCGCCTAGTGAGTTACCTTCATCACAGGCCAGTATGGAAGATGGAAAAGTGGGGAGCCCAGGCCCACCCTCTACTCCGGGCTCCAGCCCAGGGACCCTAATAGTATCAGCTAAGATGGCTGACCTTTTATCCACAAAACACAATACAATCCCCTGGGCTACTTCCCCACAGCAGTCCCCGCTTCTTCAAACTCCACTTCACCCTTACCTCAGGGCCTCCTTCCTTGCGTATGATATGTTGTCCACCACTCAGTCTCACCAACAGCACAACTTCCTCTCACAGCTCCTGACACCCACAGCCCACCTGACTAACTGGGAGGTTTTTATCTGGTTTCAGCCAGTCCCTGATTGGCTTCAGGTGTCTCAATTAGGCTAGCTGTTTCTACTCCTTTCTAGAAGGTTCTTAACTGGCCCCAGGTGTCTTGATTGGCCTGGAGTAGCCTTTGTTTGGCTATCCAGGGAACAGGGACCTGCGCATCCTGAGACTAATATACCTGCCTTCCAGCACTCTCCTATATCCTTTTGGTCTGACTCCGTCACAGTGGATACACCAGTCATGTTACCTCTCCTCCCTGACTTACTCAGGACCACAGTCACCTCCATCACCCCGACCTGTGGTCCCTCCACCTCACGGCTTGAAAGCTACACGGCTGAACTCCGTGGAACTTCAGTGCATAGAACAAGTAAGGGAGGTCCTCCTCGGCAGCAGGAAGCCCTCCACTAGGGCTACGTATCTGGCAAAGTGGAAGAGATTCTCTTGCTGGTGTGACCAGCATCGTACACCCCCCGCTCCAGATGCCTGTACCCTTCATCTTGGACTACCTCCTACACCTCAAACAGCAAAGCCTGACAGCGTCCTCCATAAGGGTACCCATCACTGCTATTTCGGCCTTCCACCCAGTAGCGTCT
The DNA here is from genome assembly GCA_007922305.1 of Dermatemys mawii. Classification (NCBI taxonomy): domain Eukaryota; kingdom Metazoa; phylum Chordata; order Testudines; family Dermatemydidae; genus Dermatemys; species Dermatemys mawii. Next base: position 1,525,585 of record ML677384.1, on the reverse strand, counting down.
GGTCGATCACTTTGGTTGGTCACTTCCTCAAAGGTCTGGACCGCCTATATCCCCAGATCAGGCATCCTGTCCTTGTGTGGGACCTTAACCTGATCCTCTCCAGGCTCATGAGGCCCCCATTCGAACCACTGGCAACTTGCTCTCTCCTGTATCTGTCATGGTAAGTGACTGTCATGGTCACCATTACTTCTGCAAGGAGGGTGTCTGGGCTAAAGTCCCTCACTTCTGACCTACCTTACACGGTTTTCCACAAGGATAAGGTGCAATTCAGGCTGCACCCAGCCTTTCTCCCCAAAGTTGTTTGTCACTTCCACACCAGTCAGGATATTTTCCTGTCTTTTACCCTAAGTCTCATGCCAGTAACTGGGAGCAGAGTTGCATTCGCTTGATGTTTGGTGAGTACTAGCTTTCTGCATCGAGCGCACTAAGCCGTTCAGAGAACTGAACCAGATGTTTATAGTGGTGGCAGACTGGATGAAAGGACTCTTGGTCTCATTTCAGAAAATATCCTCTTGGATCACATTATGCGTCCGCACATGCTATGAGCTGGCCAAAGTACTAGCCATAGTTCTTACAGTGCATTCCACGAGGGTCCAGGTTCTGATCCAAGAAATCTGTAGGGCAGCAACTTGGTCCTCGGTGCATACCTTCATGTTGCATTATGCCATTGTCCAGCATGCCAGAGATGAAGTGGTTTTCGGCAGAGCGGTGGTATAATCCAACCCCACCACCTAGGTAAGGCTAGGGAATCACCTAATTGGAATTGATATGAGTAAGCACTCGAAGAAGAAAAAATGGTTACTCACCTCTCGTAACTTGCTCAAGATGTGTTGCTCATATCCATTCCAAACCTACCTGCCTTCCCCTGTCGGAGTAAGCGGCAAGAAGGAACAGAGGAGGCGCCGGGTCAGCAGGATCACATATTGAGCACCATGAGAGCACCACTCCAGGAGGCTCCACAGCCGACTTGACAGGTTCTGATAGGGGAAAAGCTTTCCAAGGACTCTGCACACAGTGTGCACGTACCTAATTGGAATGGATATGAGCAACATGTCTCGAAGAACAGCAATTAGGAGAGGTGAGTAACTTTTTATGGCAAACAATGTGCAATTTTAAAATACTGCGTGCAGAATTTTTAATTTTTTGGTGTAGAATTCCCCTACGAGTAAGTATCATATAGTGTGTATGTGTGTAAATATATATGTATATGTATGCGCACACCTCACAAACGTGAAATATCCCAGATCCTCTTGCACTGGCAGGAACTTTCTTCTGCAACAAGAGAAACACTAGCTTAACTGTCTAGGCACATAGCATGACTGTTGACCTGAAATCATGTCTCACCTTATCAATAAGGGGAAAAACTGTGGAGTTTCTATTAACATCCATTCATTTAGGAAAACTTTAAGAAATGTAGTATCACCATCTAGCTACAGTAGTAAATATATTAACTTGTTTTTTCTGTGTTGAGTTTTTCTCTTTGAGCATAGTATGTAGTAAGCTCAGATATAATTTTACCAAAAGCAGTAGTTCCAGAACACATCACCATGCTATGTTTGAGGATGGTAAAAGAATAGGAGGACCCTTATAAACCATCACAAAAGATGAAATCAGGATCCTGTCAATTGTAATACTGATCTGTTATTGCCTGAAGATTGTGATTGTATGAATTGTGGTTTTTCCCTGTGTCTGCTATGGAGAACTTTGTCTACTTCAAGGTAGAGTGTTCTGGTTACTAACTTTTTTCACGCATAATATTGATGTGATTTCTTTGACTATTTGCAGCAGCTGAATCTTGCTGTTATTGACTATGTGGTAGTCATCTATGGACATGCCACTGCTCTCCTTGGAATAGGACAGCCTGAGGTAAGATTTTAATCTATTATGGTTGATTCTTCTGAACCTTAAAATTCCAGTTCAGACATTAGGTGATCTACCAGCACCTTTTATGAGCAGTCAGAAATGACTGGGTGAACTTCAGGAAGGGAGGTTTCAGCTGTTAGAAAGTAATGTTTACTGTCCAAATAAGCTTGTGTTTGGACTTGTAGAAATTAAAATACTAAGTAAGAAAATTACCTGGAAGTTTTCAAATGGGATTCCTAGCCTACTAATGAAAGGGGAAATAAGTCCTGCACATCATTTTTTTTTCATTTCCTTCTTTTTTTTAAAAAAAATAGTATTTAGAGAGTGAGTAACTTGAATAGACCCAGCGTCCATAACAAATCACTTTTTAGTAGCATTCTAAATATTTTTGGTCCATGAATGTCCAACAGCAGATAAGGATTAAGGTTCTGCCTTGTTTCGTTGGAGTACTTTTTATAATAATATAAAGTACTCCAGTTTTATAGATATTTTGGAGTACTTTTAAAAATAGAGGTCTAGTAGCTTTCTAGTCTCTTGGGATTTGGGGTTATTTAATGTATATTTTATTCAGGAGAAAGGGCTAATTATAACATTATACTCTTGCCTCCCTGAAGTAATAAAATGAATAGTCCGTGTGAGAGGGAAGCTTGGGGTATGGTTACACTTACAAGAGTATAGCGCTATAGGTTATAGCGGTCCCCTTATACAGTAATATGTATAGCGCTATTGTATGTCCACACTCAGATGCGCCTGCGGTATAGCATGGTCACATTTGGGGCACTTAATGCGGCATTAAGAGCAGCGCATTAGGGCAGGTATCCCAGCATTCAGCTGGGTGCAACGTGCTTTTTAAACGAGGGGGGTGAGGGGGGACGCGTTGTGTGTATGCAGAGGGAGAGAGACAGTGATTTTTCCGTTTTTCTGAAAGCCTGTCAGTGAGCCTCCGTTCACAGAAGGCTTTGTTTTCACACAGGCTCCCTCCTTAAACATTTGCATTGCTTATCTGCCGAGTTAAGAAAGAAACTCTAAAGAGGTACTTCCGCATTCCTCCAGCTGAGTTCAAAACAAAGGGAAGAGACATCAATTGCCTTAAATGGCTCTAGGCATCTCCAGAGATCACTTGTAGTGCAGTGGGTGTCCACATCCTTGCTGTAGCGCTACAGCAGCTGCGCTACAGCCCTTATTCCCCATGCGGAGGTGGATTAACAATAGCGCTATAACTCAGCAGTTATAGCGCTCTACGTGCCTTGCCAGTGTGGACGGGGAGGAGGTTATAGCGCTCGTGGGGGCTTTATAGCGCTATAAAGTGCCAGTGTAACCAAGCCCTTGATTTCCAGAACCCGCAAGCCTGAGTCAGTCTAGATCAATGAACTGTTTTTTTGGTATGTAAATCATAAAGAAAAAGAGTGCATAGTCACACCTTCAGTATTAAAGTTGACCAAAACGGAGGCAGTGCTGCATTTTTTATACAGTTAAGAACTGTTATCTGAAAGCAGTTTGCCTTTTTGTTTTTGTTTTTTTAAATATCTCATTCATTTGTGATTATCTTAAACTTCTTTTGAAGGAATTAGCAAAGGCTGAATACCAGTTTAACAGAATAATTAAGCAGTATCATAAGGAGAGATTTAATTGCTTGGCACATTATGGAATTGGAAAAGTATACCTTAGACAAAACAGGTATGTATAATTTAAAACTTCATTTTTATTAAGCTTGATGCAAGGACAAATGAACTTAGATTTACTCTATAAAGGAAGATATTTGTAACAAATATCCTTGTTGTTAATAGTTAACCCTTTCTCCACTACCATGCACTTCATGCAGTCTTTAGTTTATGATGGCTTTCAGTTTCACAAGCACGAAGCATTACATTCCATATAAGGCAGTTGCATGAAGTAGCTGTAGAAGTTGTGACCTCGCTGTCTTATATTTGTTTAAAATTTAGATTTTCAGATGCTATACATCAGTTCATGAAATCACAGACAATGATTAATCATAAAATTGTACCTGGAATATTAACTTGGCCCACAACATCTGTTGTCATTGAAGAGACTCGGACTGAGAAATTACAGGTAAATATAAGTATCATCCCTGTAAGTCAGAGAATTTCTTAATGAATGGGAAGTTGCTGATTTAATACAATTTCACTCAGCTAATGAATCTTGGCTTTTTATGATATCACCAAGACACAGCAAAGGAGAAGCAAGAGTCCTCACTCCAATTGTATTTCTTGGCAATTAAAATATCCTCAACCCAAGCCCCAGTTTGTAAAGAGCTGGGATCTGTTCCCTTAGTACCAAATCAGCACTGCTTGAATGGGCTGGGCTCCCTTCTGGATGTACTCACTTCCTAAAACTTGGGATCTAGGAAGAACCTTGAACTTTAGTACCTTTTTTGGTAGCATATTGTGAAACTACACTGCCGGTATTGTCTAAGTGTTAGTCAATCAGTTAGTTACTTAACTCTTAAAAATGTAGTGCAGAAAATTTTCTGTAATATACTGGACACTATCAGTAATGAAATCCTAATTAATAAAGAATGGAAGTACTGAGAAAAATGAAATTAAGTAATAGTTACTTTGTCAGTTTTTAAAGCCAACATTTGCCAAAGGTTTAACAACACAATTCCCAGTAATTTTAGTGGGAGTAGTATGGTTACATTTCTTGATCAGCCTTGAAAATCTCAACCGTTAGCTTTAAGATTGTCTTTCCCATTGAAATAGTAGAAACAAAACTATTTTTTCATTCACAAACACTATCCTTAAGTTGAGATAAAACTATTAACATGTAAAATGATGGGCTGGCCAAGCAGTAGTACTACTTGGGGAATTATTGTGCATATAATTTTTAATTTTTTGACACAGATTTTAAAATTCAGCATATTTTTGTCAAAATATCACAATATAATCATGCCAGTTTCAATTATTTTGGTAATTACAGTGGAGCCCCGCTATAACGCGACGGATGGGAGCCATAAAATCCCATTGCGCTAAATGTGGGGTCACGTTATAATGGGGTCCCACTCCCAGGCGGGGGGCTGCGCTTCTCTCCCTACTGCCCAGCAGGGGAGAGAAGCTGTGGCCCGCACCTGGTGGGGACAGAGAACTCCAGGGCTGCAGACTGCAGCCCCGGAGTTCTCTGTGGAAGCTGCTGCCCACGCGCCTGCCCGGGTCAGGGAACAACAGCGCCTACAGCCCTGGAGTCCCCGTGTCCTGGCAGGCGGGGAGCTGCGGCTTCCACGGAGAACTCCCGGGCTGCAGTCTGCAGCCCCGGAGTTCTCTGTCCCTGTAGGTGGGGGCCGCAGCTTCTCTGCCCTGCTGGGCAGAGGGGAGAGAAGCCGCAGCCCCCACCTGCAGTCCTGAGTTCTCTGTCCTTGGCAGGGGAGGCTGCAGCTTCTCTCATCGCTGCCCAACAGGGGAGAGAGGCAGTGACCCGGCTCCTGCTCCAGACAGAGAACTCAGGACTTGGGAGCCACGGTATAATCGCGCTATAACCGAACTCGCGTTATAGCCGGGCGCGTTATACTGGGGCTCCACTGTATTTCAAAATACCTGTCAGCAAGTATGTCTGTAACCATACAGGTAACAAAAAAGATTCAGGAAATTTTTTTTGACAAATAGATTCCTTACAAAGATATTAATACAGAATTGTGAGTAATAATTCATTTAAACTACAATGCAGAAATGTATTTCCCACACCCCTCAGAACAAGTACAAAGTCTTAGGGGAGTAAAGGGTAATGGAGGAGCCAAGGGAAAGGGAAGTTACTGTTGACTCATATCTAGCTTGTCACCTACTGTAACCCCAGGTACTTTTGTCCAGAACTTCTGCCTAGCCATTTGGTCCCTAGTCTGTAGCAGTGGAAAAAGCAGGACCAATCTCCAGTTAAATCTTCCAACACATTTTTGTCCCATATCCCTAAATGTCCTCCTCAAGGATTGAACGCACAAGTCTGGGTTTAGCAGGCCAATGCTCAGACCACTGAGCTATCCCTTCCAGTCCCTGAAGTGGCGCTGCCCTTGCGTGCTATAAGGGGCACTGCGTGCTCCCCTACCCCCCACTGCCCAAGGTCCCCATCCAAAAGGGGGTACCATTGCTGGTCGTGGCATGGACATTGTCGCCGCTCCCGCTCGGAGTCCCGTTCACAGTCCCCTCCATGGTACCACCTCTGTAGTCCTGGGCGTAGATCACTGGCACTGCGCAATCGAGGATCCACCCAATGGAGTTGTTCAAGGAGCACTAGTTACCGTCAGTACCAGTCCTCCGGGTCCAGGACACGATCCTGTGAACGACATCGTTCCCGCCGCTCCTCCCGTCTCAACGCAGCAGAGACTCATTCGTCAGCCCGACCTCGACTAGAAGCCATCCCTCCGTCAACCAAGCCAGCAAGGAGGAACAGCTCGGGTCTTCAGTGCAACAGCTGGTGCAGTGACACCAGGCCTCATGGCTGGCTCAATGGTACCTGTGGGCACCATGACCTCCAGTGAAGCCCCAGGTGGGGCCGCACTTGGTGGCTGGGGCCTCGAAGGCATTGTCGGCCTTCCTCTCCAGGCCCCCACATAAGATGTCGGTGGGGCGAACGTTTTTGGTGCTGTGCCCGGAGGCTGACCAAGTGCTGGACCCTCTGGTGCCTACGGACACCCAAAGCTCAGTGCCAGCCTCCTCGCCCTCCCAAGAAGTGGAGATAGTGGCCCTGTCCCCCTCAATCCTGCACAAGGACTTTTAGGCCAACCCAGGACCTCCTTAAAAGGGTGGCCTCAAACCTCCATCTTCAAGCTGAGGAGGTGGAGGAGCCCTTGGATTCACTGTTTAACATGCTGTCCTCTTCCACCCTGGGCAGGGTGGCCTTGCCCCTCCATGATGGGGTGGCAAAGATCTCACGGTGCCCTGTGTCAAATGCTGTCGTCATTGGCTCCCACATCTAAGAGGGCAAAGTGCAAGTACTTTGTACCGGCTAAAGGGCCTGAGTACCTGTATGCCCACCCAGCGCCCAACTTCCTAGTGGTCAAGTCAGTCAATCACAGGGAGCAGCAGGGCCAGCTGCCCCCTGCCCCAAAGAACAAAGACTCAAGGAGACTGGACTTGTTCAGAAAAAAGATTTTTTCATCCTCGAGTTTCCAGCTGTGAGTGGTGAACAACCAAGCTCTATTGGGCAGATATGAGTTCAATTCATGGGTCTCTCTGCTGAAGTTCAAGGCCTCCCTCCAGGCGCGTGACAGAAAGGAGTTCCTGACACTGGTGGAAGAGGGTACAGCGGCCGCCAGAGCGGCTCTGCACGCGGCATCGGATGCAGTCGACACAGCTGCGTGGTCCATGGCACAGCTGTCTCCATGAGAAGAGTATCATGGCTCCTGCTGTTTGGGCTGTCCAATGAGGTTCACGCTGCCATACAGGACCTCCCATTTGACAGCAAGGCCCTGTTTGCAGAACGGACGGATACTAAGCTGCACAGCATGAAGGACTCCCACACGACCCTCCAAACCTTGGGTCTCTATGTCTCGCCTCCAGCTAAACCCAAGCTCAAGCCACGGCAGGCCCCCATGCAGCCTGCCCAACAAAATATTGAGTCCGCCTATAAGAAGTCGTGAGACTATAAAAGGCAGCCCCACAAGTAGTCGCGACCAGCCCCGCAACCTGGGTCCTCTAAGGGCAGACAGATGGGGAGGAAGTGGTTTTGATGGGACGCTCGAGGGCGCCCTACCAGCTCCGCTGAGGGATCCATCTTCAGTGAAGCCCTCCTTTTCTAACCCATTGTGTGCTTTCCTACCAGAGTGGTCACGCCTGACCTCAGACCAGTGAGTTCTCAACACCATCTCCAGGGGATATATCCTCCAGTTCACTTCCTCCCCGCCCAATCATCCTCCATCCCCCTTCTGCCTGGGGGACCCCTTGCACGAAGCCCTCTTGAGCAGGAGGGGGCGGGGGGGCTTCTGGGCCTGGGAGCAGGCATATCTACACATGTCTTCATTTGGCTCCAAACCCCAACTGCCCCTGCACTCTCCTCTCCCCCTCTCCTCATGTGGTTTTGCACCCTGTGGCAGGGCAGGGGTAAAATGCCTTGAATGCCCTGCCCCTGCTGGCTAAGCCCTGCTTTCTAGCAGGAGGGCGGGGGCAGAGGCTTGGAGCAGCCAGCAGGGAGCCCTAATGAGGGCTGCCTCACAGCACCAGGTTGGGCTAAGTGAACACAGTTGAGGCTGGGAACTGAGAGGGCTAGAAAAGCCCTGATCCAAACTCAGGGGCAGGCCAGGAAGGGAATAGGAGGCTGCTATGCTGTCTCCTTGCGACAGGCAAGGTGTCTCAGGGGCCTGGAGACCCAGAACAGAGAGGGTAACTGTTGGGGGATTGGTGGGAGCACTTTTCTTGCACTGAAGCCAATAAGTATGCACTGTAAATAAAGGACACTTGGGTGAAACACCAGGAGAGGGTGTGAAGACCTTTATTTCCGTTGGCCAGAACACAAGGCACAGGGGAAGGACAGAGAGACCTGTGTGGACCCTGTGACACACCCCTACTCCCATTCAGCCCTGTCTCAGTGTAGTCATCCCACTACTAAGTTCCTGTGCCCTTACTGCAGTCTCCCGCCTCAGCCCTTCTAAACCCCAGTCTGTGTGGCCCCCCAGCGGTCTCATGCACCCTGCTCTTTCCATCCTCCCCTCTCCCCGTAATCCTGGCCTCCTCGCCTGGCCCTACAAGCAGGGTTTTGTGAGGAAGGAAGCCTCTGTCCCCTTCTCTTGGTTGGCTGCTCTGGCCCATGAGCCAGCTGTCCTCTCAGCTGGTACCACATTGGTCCCTGGTGAGCAAAGGTGTAATTGTAGCATGACCCTTTTCAAGGCTTCCTTTTGACTCCCCCTCAGAATCAACTATTCTGCCAGGGGAGCAGGGGAACATTTTTTGGAGGTGCAGGGGACATTAATCTGCACTTGCGTAGTGGTGCAGAATTAGTACCCCAGAAGTACTGTATGCAGAGAGGTTATGCATTCATCACTGACACCTGTATAAGTACAAAGAACGTTTGAAATATTTTGTGGTATGTAACGGGGGGATGTTTTTAAAATAAGGGTCTGAAAATGTGGTGTCTGTTTCACGCTAAAAACCGCCAAATCTTAAAAATGTAAGTAGAGAGGTGTTTGATCTCAATAATTGATTTTTATGGCTGTGAAATAATTTATTCTTTGGGACAATGTGACACTTCTATTTGTGATTTTATTTGATGTTTTATAGTTGATGTTGGAGAATTTAATTGAGGAATGCAAGTTTCCTCCAGAGCCAGATGCAGTTTGTTCTTATCAGCAGTGCCATGGACATTCGAAAATTCAAATCTATTTTACTGACCCAGACTTCAAGGTAAACTTGTTTTTTTTAGGGATTTTGGAGCTTAAACTTTTTGCTCGAGTTATGTGCTTCCCGCATTATTAAAGTTTTATGTGAAGCATAAATTCTTTTTTTTATGCTACATTTTTTTCTTTGAAAGCATTAATTCCTATGGTCGTCAAATTTTAGGGTTTTATACAGATAACTTGCTGTCAGCAGTGTAAAGTGGAGTTTCACATCAGCTGTTGGAAAAAGTTGAAAACTACAGTTTATAGTGATAAAAATGACAAGGTAAGATCCATATCCAACTTCTCTTTAAGTATTCATTATTAACTGTTTTCCAGGGGTATAGCTGTGCTAAAGTCATTCAGATGAGTACAGTCCTAGAGCCTTAACATTTCACCCGTCGTCGGGAGAACATACAGTTTGTGTTGCAGGGCTTAGGGAAATCCTTCAGGCATCAAGATATCTATGGAGAACAAGGATATTTATGTAGAGACTCAGTGTGTCTGGCCTGTCCTCTTTACCTCTTACTTTATGGATGCTTGATTCCCTTAGAAACCTTGCTGTTGAGGCCGCCGCATCAGCTAATACTCCAAAACCAAAAGGGTTTCAATGTCCATACGGAGACTTGGCAGAAGATAATGGTGGCAATCAGTATAATCTTCTGTTGGGAAATCCCAGCAGGTTTGGGATGGGAAAATAAGGCTGTTATGATCAGGAAGTACCCTTTCTCAATCCATAGAGCCCAAATTCTATGGACAAGAAATGAGAGGATTTCACCATTGGTTTGGGGAGTAAAAGAGTACGTGCCATGGGCCGCTGCTCCCATCTTTTTGATCCTAGCCATTTTTTGCCATGATTTTGCTTCCTTAAGCTAAATACAAGTAGAGGCCTAAGGTTTTAATGTTGGTCTTAAGTAGCTTCATCAGCTCAAGTTCAGTATACACAACAGCATTTCTGTACAAAAGCACAGAGAGAGTGCATCTTTCCATTTTATTGAAAATAGATTTTTTCTTTACATACCTGATCTTCCCCCACAGGATTTTCTTCAAGAGTCATGTTTCACTCCTGATTGTAGAGGCCTCATTTCAAAAATTGTTATCTTCAGTTCTTCTGGTCTTGTGAAATGTGTGGTAAGTAGGCAAACATCAATGTGAAATGACAATCAGTTTTTTAAAACAAATTCACATCTTGCAGTGAAGATCCTCTGAAGACTTGTACAGTGTTGCTTTCTTACAGTGCGCAGTTACATAATTTCACTAGAGGATCACAACATTTTACATACCTCAATTAACTTTTTTAATCACCTTGAGGGAGGTGGTTTTTGTGGTTTTGGTACCTATTTTAAAAATGTGTAAAAAGAGGCATAGGATTAAGTGATTTGCCCTTGGTGAGATAGCAAGTTAATCTACTGTGTTGCTCTTATTACAAAACCACAGGTAAACTGGAACGTTTTAAATATAAGCTTCTTACATTTATTATAAGACCTTGATATACAAATGTAATTTGGTGGGAGCTTCATTGAATTTTCATAGTACCATAAGTATGAGGTGGTCTAGCTCTACCAATTTTAACAGATCCATGCTGTCTCAGATTCTTTGCACCTAAGTATCACAGCTTGTTTTGGACTAGCGACATACTGAAACGACTGACCATTGTAGGAGCAGGATTTCTGCCTGTTGGGGAAGAGGTAAATCCAGTTCTTCGAGCATGGCCTCTTCAGCTCTTGACTGGAGATTTTCCATTAGCAGTGTCTCTTCGGCCCATGCGTGCATTTGATAAAAACCTCGTGCCACACACCAACGGTTTTTAGAGCTGCACTGGTGAAATACCTGAGTTCTTCTCTACCACATCAGCCTGAGACTGAGTTCTAGCATGTCTGCCTCAGCATGTTCTACATTTAACGACACGGCTACAACTATGTGGCACTATTGTTCTTAGTTACCACTGTTCTTAGTTAGTTTAGTGTTTCTAGTTAGCATTAGCTATTGTTAGTATAGGATTAGTTAGATAGTAGTGAGAGGTTTTGGTTTTTTCTCTCCTTTTTTTTCCTGTGGAGCTTACTTGACCAGGACACGGACGGCTCATCACGTTTCAAATACTCTCTCTCTTGTCAGGAGGCTATTCCTGTCAGTGATGACCATTCTAGGTGTATCTGTTGCTTGAGAGAGTCCCAGATCTCCCAAAAGTGTAACTCTTGTTTTGGCTTTCAAATCTACAACACAAAAGAACTGGGAGTCCAAACTGAGGCTTCTGATGATGGAGCGGTGCCTTTTGACCCACTTCTGAGTCAGATCAGGGGACACACACACGCACACACACCCTTTTACATTTGTCTTTGAACAGATCCAACATCCTTCAACCTCAGTCCAAGTCTCCCCTAAATGGGAGAAGACTTCAGAGCTTTCCCTGAATCCTCCAAAGAAGAGGAATTCAGTCTCCCATCACAAGAAGCCAGCTCTCAAAAGGCCATGATCTGCCACTAAGTCTACTGAGTTGGAGTCCTTGACCTCTCTGCTTCGTGCCATGGAGGCGAAGGACTCTCTCTGGTACCAGTGGGATAGGTAGATCCTGGAGTGCTTCAGAGAAACGTGGCTCCAGCAGGCCCATGGTGGTACCTATGAAGGACAGGGTGGCCCAGGACAATAGACTACTCTAAAATAGTACTGTCTACTTTAGAGTTACCAGGAATGATTGTGGCAATGGATACATCACTGGTAAGGTGAGAAGCACATTTCAGCACCCTCACAACTCAGGGCTGATTGTCATCTATGGAAACCGGCCTCTGTATCAACCTGTTGGAACTCAGGGCAGTCAGAAACACCTGTCTTCAGTTCCTACTCCTCAGCAAGAGCAAATCAGTAAGAATCATGACAGACATTGTAGCTTACATGTTCTATATCAACAAACAAGAAGGAGCAAGATGCCCCTCCCTGTGTGATAAAACTATAAAGTTTATGGAACTGGTGTATAGCCCATCAGATTAATCTCTCAGCTGTTTTCCTTCCTGGAGTCCAGAATGTCGCAGCCGATATACTCAGCACATACTTCTCCCAGCTGTACAAATGGGAGTTGGATTCTCATATGCTTCACAGAATATTCCAAACATGGGGACTTCCAGCGGTGGACCTGTTTCCTACATTAAGCAATAAGAATTGTCCCCTATCCTGCTCAAGAGGAGGCCTAGGTCAGCACTCTTTGGGGGATGCTTTTCTCCTCCTCGGAACAAAGGGCCTTTTCTACACATTCCCTCCAAATATCACTTATACTGAGAATGATGAATAAGATGATCCAGGACAATGCCAAGGTTATTCTTATAGTACTGACCTAGCTATGACAGTATCTTGGTATACTTGTGTGTCCAACCAGCGTTCAGTCTTCTGAGCATCCCTCATCTCCTCTTCCAGGACACAGGTCATGTGTTTCACCCTGACTTAGGGGTTCTTCCACCTCTGATCATGGCTCCTAAATGGTTCGTGGGATTAGAATCCATGTGCTCGATAGGAGTACAACAGGTATTACTAAACAGTAGAAGGGAGTCAACTCACATTGCTTAACTTTTAGAAATTAAAAAGGTTCAACCACTGGTGTCACCATCACTTGTTTGTGCCTGAATCCTCTTAATATCAGCCATCTTGGATTACCTGTTACACTTGAAGAAATCTGAGTGATCAGTTAGCTCTTTTAAGGTTATCAGCATTGCTTCACCCACTAGAAGTGTTTTCTATATTTGCTCACCCTATGTGCTTAAGATTGGTATAGGGAACCTGTACTCCAAGATTAAGGGCCCTACTCCTACTTGGGATCTCATCCTGGTACTTAAATACCTTATTGGACTTGTGTTTGAACCTATGGTAAACTGCTCCTTGCTTCTTATCTATGAGGTTGGCCTTGCTTGTGGATACGATGTCAAGTCAAAGGGCTGGGGAGATTGAGGCCTTGATGGACTCTGCTCCCCATTTATGATACTTTTCAACAACAAGGTCTATTTATTGCATGCACCCTAAATTCTTTCCTAAAGTCCTGTCAGATTGTCATCTTAAGCAGGCCACTCATCTGTCAGAGTCGTTCCCTAAGACACAAATCCCAGCATGAGATCTCCATTCAAACTTTAGAACAGAGGTCGGCAACCTTTTGGAAGTGGTGTGCCGAGTCTTCATCTACTCACTCTATTTTAAGGTTCCGCGTGCTGGTAATACATTTTAATGTTTTTAGAAGGTCTCTTTCTACAAGTCTATAATATAGAACTAAACTATTGTTGTGTGTAAAGTAAATAAGATTTTTTTAATTTGTTTAAGAAGCTTCATTTAAAATTAAATTAAAATGCAGAGCCCCCCAGACTGGTGGCCAGAACCCAGGCAGTGTGAGTGCCACTGAAAATCAGCTCGCGTGCCGCTTTCGGCACCTGTGCCATAGGTTGCCTACCCCTGCTTTAGAGTTTAGATGAGCATTAGCCTTTTATCTAGGTAGAACCAAGCAATTTCAGAAATCACCTAGATTGTGTCCATTACAAAGATATCCAAGGAGTCTACAATCTCTACACAAAGACTTTGGATCTCTGGGTGCATTGTCACATGCTGCGATGCCCTTGGTGCTCTTCTTCTCCAAAGGATTATAGCACACATTCTACCAGATTGCCGGCAACTGCCACAGCTTTAGTCAAGAACATTCCAGTATCTGAGATATGTGTAGCTGCCACACGGGCCTTGATGCATGCGTTTTCTAAACACTCTACCATGGTCCATGCTGTCAGATCTGTTGAGAAGGTTGGTACAGCTATACTGTCTTTAGTCTTAGTGAGTTCTAAATCTCCTTCCTTGCTGTGGGTGTACTGCTTGAGAGTCACCTGAAGTGGAGCTCCCATATGGATGCTATTCAGAAAGAAGAGGTTACTCAGCTTGTGCAATAACTGGTTCTTTAAGATGTGTCCCTGGATGGATGCTCCATTGACAGCCCTTCTTTCCCTCTGTTTTGGACTGGTGTTTTGTTGGATGTTTGGATAGAGAAGGAACTGAGGGGGATTTGCCCCTGCAGCTCTACATACCCTCATTGTGTGACACAAGGTTGCATAGAGCATGTGCATAGGTTGAATGAACACTGCTACTGGAAAATCTCTGATCAAGGGCTCAAGAGATACATGCACACTCGAAGTGGAGCACATATAGGGACATGCATTTAGGAGGACTATGGTTACTGTGCAAGATGAATAACCTCTTCTTTTACTAAATAGGAAGCATTTATCTAAGGTTTTCTGTATTGTCTGGTAGGGCATAAAATATGTGAAATGTTGGAGAACATAGCCATGGGATATTTGGCAATGATTTAATTGAGGTGCTGTAGTATCTCTCCAGTACTGCCGCAGAATATTGTCCAGGTCAATCTGTGGTCACTGCCTTTCTGTTGGTGGCTAGTGGAGCTGAATTCCTGATTGCTATTTGGCAGTTGGGCCATTGGGGTTAACCACTAACCATTAGGTCTTAATATGTAAGTGTGTTCTTTAATCCCAGAGCTCAGGAAGAAGAGGCTTTATGACTAAAAGTTACCACTATATCCAAAGAAAATAATGACCGTATTAGAGAATTCCCTTATAAGGAGGGGAAAGAAACTTCCAAACTATAAAACAATGGTGGTGCCTCAAACATCACAACCAGTGTTTGAATGAGGAAAGCTTACACTTCCTGGCAACTCCTCGTAATGAGGACAGGGAAGGTTTAGGAGCTCACCCCCCTGGACAAATGAAGTTAAATAAATAAAGATCCAGACTTTATGCTGCAGTGGAACTGTCTTCAATTTTTTTTGTCCTAGAGTAGTATCATCATATGATATACTGGGAAATAATTGTAAAGTATGCTGCTTTTCTATTGTGACCTTTTCTGCCAAATTACTTTTCCCGTGAACTAGCTGTCTTTCTGTGTAACCACACCTTACAACTTTATAGGGCTTGATTGGCCCAGATGGCTGCATTATTTTTTTTAATTCGAGCTATTACATTGTTGACTTCTGAAACATCAGATGTCCTTTTTGTTGTTAAGAAGATTGCTTTAGAACTCAAATTAAATTAATGTGCTGTCATTTTTTTGTAGTTTGAACAAAAAATCCCCAAAATTAAGGATCCACCAAGAGCCAGTGTTAAACAGAAATGTTCAAGGTAAGAGTTTTATGATAAACAGTAATTTAAATCAATAATTTGAAGACGAGCACTATTTACAATAGGATGGGATTACATATTTCAGAAATTGCTGAAATACAGATATTTTAGAGAGGCAATAGTTGCTCTCTTTATGGCTGTGGCAAGGATTCAAATGATTATTTGATTCATCTGTGTTCACTGTTGACAGTGACAAACTAGAGGGAATTCAGAAAACAGCATAAAAGATTTTAGTGGTTCCTAATTTGATAGGAAGGATGAAAAAGCTAACTGTATATAAGCGTGATTAAATCAGAGCTCATATTGACCTGGTGCTAGATAATAAGCCTTATTAGCAGTTCTATAGTTGCCCCAGCAGTTTATAAAAAACTAAATTTTCATATAAAAACAAAAATAAAACTTGTTTATGGTCATGAAGAAACCCTTCAAAATATGAATCAATGAAAAGAGTCTTCTCTGAATCTCTATACAGAGAAAATCAAAGGTCAAATTAATTCCTGTAGTAATTCCATTGGTTTCTATAGAATTTGAACCAATAATTCTGAAGTGCAAATCGCTCCATTCATCTCAGTAGGCTATTAAATCTGAAGCCTAATTATAATTATTTAAGATTGGTAAATGCGTTTCACTGCTCACAATCTTATCACAAACAACCTGGGATTCCAGGACTGTGGGTGAAACTTGAGAACCATCTCTTCCCCTTCATTCTGCTCACCAATCTGACCCAGGGCTTAAGTAACTATGAAGGGAGGGGAAGGAAGAGCAGGGAGTATGCTACCCTTCTTGACATACGTATGTTTTGCTTTGAGTGATGATCCTTTTTGTATTCCATTGTGGAATATGCATGCACTAGTGACCAGAGAATTTGAAAGTAGTGTCCATTGGTCTGTGTATGCACTCTAGTTCATCTCATGCCTCCATCTGAGGGCGTAAAGGGTAGGGTTGATCAACCACCTCTCTAATACCTTCTCACTGCTGCATTGTCCAGCAGTATGAAGGAATTGGAACCATCATTGTCCGCAACCTCAACTTTGCCCCATAAACAATTACTCCTGGGGGAATTCTGTGCCAAAAAATTCAAAATTCTGCATAGTTTATTTGTCAACAACACAATATAATCACGCCAGTTTCAATTGTTTTGGTAATTTATTTAAATTACAGGACAATGGATGGGGAGAATGGGTATTGAGATCATTGGAGGAAATTCCCAAACCCCGTTTGTCTAATAGTAATAGCTAGGTTTGACCCTTTATTTCTAGTTATTAGTAAACAAATATATGCAGCCATATGTTCAGTATTAATCATAGGCTGCTGAAGAGCAAGTGAGGGCTAGGAAATTAAACTCGCAGTTTACAGTGGCTACCATGTCCAGAAAAGTCAGCAATGAACAGTTCATGGAGCAAATTTTGATAGGAAAATTTTTCAGTCCAAAAATTTTAGATGAGTTCTAATCACTAAAGCATCATAAGAATTTATAAGGCCATATTGTCATTTATAATAATTGATGTCTCTCCCAGCACCTCCTCTGCAACACAAACACACATACACATGCTGATTTGTATTCGCTGGCTGCTGGAAAGGAGCAAGTGACCGCTCTAGCAGCTTCTGCAGCTTCTAGCAGATTTCCTCTCAGAAATCATTTTTTTGCAGGAAAGCAAAGAAATCTGCAGACAATGTGAATTCTGTGCCTGCACTGTGGTACAGAATTCCCTCAGGAGTAAACAATAAATAACTTCATTGTAAATTGTTAAGTTTTAATAGTTTATAGTTTTAGAAAATATAACAATACTGGTAGCTTTAGTGTTAGATTAGTCTTTCTGGGTACTCACCCCACCCTGTACCCCATTCGGGTACTACAGCCAGGACCTGGGCTTCAAACTCTGTT
The DNA here is from genome assembly GCA_007922305.1 of Dermatemys mawii. Classification (NCBI taxonomy): domain Eukaryota; kingdom Metazoa; phylum Chordata; order Testudines; family Dermatemydidae; genus Dermatemys; species Dermatemys mawii. The sequence goes on along the minus strand of ML677384.1, from coordinate 1,508,379 downwards.
CTTCCTACCCATGATCCTTCTCTGTCAGTGACAACTACTAATGCTGCCTGTACTGCCTTTGGGAAGCTCACATCATGGCAAAGTGCAGTATCTGCCAGCTGTTCTCCAGCCATATCTGAGATGGTTAGGAACTTTGTCTCCGCAAACACTTCATGGAGAAGGCCATGAGGCCCCAGTCCATCCCAGGCTATGGAACCCTCCTACTTTGTACATCAGCCTGATTCAGCATGGAGTGTGACTTCTCCTGCAAGTTTACCTTTGGTGTAAGAGAATCCACCCTCATAGGCCTCGTGCCAGGGCTTACTTGGGAAGCTAGGAAGCACCCTCATAAGCATGAGATTGTCTTCCTCAAAATCTACTTCAAAGAAGTCAAAATCAGCTGTAAGCAAGCCTACCAGCTCAGCCCATGAGGATTTAGGACATCTTAAGGCCCTGAGGCACAACAAGAAGCCCAAAAACATTGGGTTCCATCAGTTCTGGATCGTGTCCTGTCAATACTATCAACCCCAGGTCCACCCAAACCCCAGGATCCATCGGCACTGATGAAACCCAGTCACCATCCGGTGCCACCCTCCTTGCCAGCTCCAATGATCTGGACAAGCTCAGGCCTCTCCAATTTGAGGGGGACTCTCTCTGTTGCTGCCCCATAAGTCATCCAGATCCAGGTTCCCCTCCATCAAGATTATCCAGAGAGATATCTCCTGCAATAAAACCCTCTTCAGGATGGAGCTTATCACACCTCCCATAAATTGAATACACCTCCCTTCCAATGATATCTCCCCTGGAACCAGAATGAGCCTTCTCGTCCTCAGGAGACTGGGAGCTATCAAGAACCACTCTTCTCTTCCCATCCTTATCCTCTACTGAAAAGTCCCAAATAGGCTAGGGAACAACCTTCACCTCAACTAACTCAGAGCCACTGATACCCCATGGAATGGGAGCCTATGGGTCCATCTGTCAACCCTCCTGCTGGCCGTATTGTGGACGTTGAGACCAATACCCCCTGCAGAGTTGATCTGATCTGTAGGGAGTCATCCCTTGCCTCCCCTGTAAGGGAATATTCCAATTTACCTCTTGATCCAAAAGAGGAGGAAGAATACTTTGAGTCAGGTTCTGCTGGAACGATCCGCATCCCCAGACACTTCCCACCCCTGATGACTTCAGGCAGTTCCAGGACCTTCTCCACAGAGTTTCTGGCAAGCTTCAGATTCCCTTTGAGGAGATCCAGCATTCCCAGCACAAACTCTTGGACACCCTGCATGCCTCCGGACCCAACAGAATAGCTGTCTCTGTTAATAAAGCTATTCTGGAGCCAGCTCGAATAGTTTGGCTCATCCCTGCCACCTACACTCTTATCCCCAAAGGAGGAGTATTATTATGTGCTGGAAAAAGGTGCAGAATTTTAGTTTTCTCACCCAGCTCCCAATTCATTGGTGGTCCATGCCTCCTCTGAAAAGACCAGACAGAAACACCTCAGGCCTACTCCCATGGAGGAGGCAAAATGCCTGAATTTACTGGGAAGAAAGGATCTTCTCATCATCCAGCCTGAAGGTCAGGATAGCTAGTTACCAGGCATTACTGGTTAAATACAAGTTCCTGAACTATGCTAAGTTTGCAGAGTTTATGGACAGCTTTCTACAATAGGACAGAGCTCATTTCTAAGGTCTGATAGATGAAGACCAACTAATAGGCAGGACCACACTCCAATTGGCAGTTTATGCTACTGATATCTCCTCTTCAGCTATATTTACTGCCATTGTTATGTGTACGGAGTCATGGCTCTATGCATCAGGGTTCTCTTTAGAGGTCCAGAATACCATTGAGGACCTCCTCTTCATTGAATAGCACCTCTTCAACCAGAAGACAGATGAGTCCCATCATACACAGAAGCATTCTAGGGCTGTCCTCCAGTCGCTGGGGATATACACACCTGGTCTTAAGAGGAAGTTTCATTGCCCATTGGCAAAATTGAGATATATGGCTTAACAGTTCTTCTATCAGAGGTCCTATGAACCACCAAATAAGAGAGAGAATGTTCAGAAGTCCTGCTTCCCTAGGTCCTCCACAACAGGCTTGGCATCTCAGTCTCTGCCATCAGCTCAACGTTATTTTTGACCAAGGGGGCAGGAAGTGGGAAGGGGCAGATAGGGGACAGAGGTCATGCTGTTTGGGGAGCACAGCTTTCTATACCTGACCCTCCACACAGTTTTGCAGCCCCGATGTGTCCCTTGGACCAAAAAGTTTGCCCACCCCTGGCCTAGAGGAAAGTTTCTCAACAAGCAGTCCATAGCAGCCTTCTTCCCACTCCCTGAAATTTCCCAGACATAGTTTAGAAGGGCAACAAGCCGGTCCCTGGCATAAAAGTTGAGAAATGCTGCTTTAGAGCATGAGTTGTCAATCTGGGGGTTGTAACCATTCAGCCTTCTCATATTGTTAAGTGGGAGGAAGAAAATAGCTAGATTCAAGCTATGTGGGAGGGACATTGCAGTATGGAAAAGGCTGAACACTTCTACCCTGGAGTGTGTACTTGACTGAAAAATTCTGTATTGATCCTAGGAAAATGCTGGTTAAAAACTGAATTGTGTATACAGATGATGTTTGAATGTTCGATTTGCACACTCTTGGCATTGCTAGAATGTGTCTAAAGGAGTTTGCATTTATTGCTCACACCAGTTTTGACAGAGTGGTAAATACTGGTGTTTTATAGTAAGGGGATAAACTTGTTTGATTAGGAAGGAACCCTGGAAAATCCAAACTGTAAATAGGTATTGGACAGGTACAGTATAGATCCTCAGTATTTTATTCCCCTTAATCTTGTTCCAAAAGGAAAATTGAAGAAATGAGAGATTCACTGAACTTGTTTCATTTTGGTAGGAGTTTAGATTACTTGGAATGTGAATTCCAATAATGAGAGATCCATATGTAAAGATGGATTTCTTGTGTTACTTAAGCAACAAAGGGTCTTGTAGCACCTCATAGACTAACAGATTTTAGGGATCATGAGCTT
>ML677384.1:1449410-1504972 GCA_007922305.1 Dermatemys mawii | reverse complement strand
AAGCTCATGATCCCTAAAATCTGTTAGTCTATGAGGTGCTACAAGACTCTTGGTCGCTTTTGCAGATCCAGACTAACACGGCTACCCCTCTGATGTGTTACTTAAGTTGGTCATAGCAACTTTGGGATTTTTTAAAATATTTATTTCTTAATAACTCAGCATCTCGTACATGTTAGATGTAGATATGGCATGTATGCTACATCAGAAAGTCTTTTAAAGTCAGCTCCTCCTATTACAAATTATTGTAAAATATTTAGAATATTCTCCCTACATCTACAATCTTAAAAGAAGTTCTTCGGTATGCCCGAAGGCAGATGGTCTCCATTACTTTTTGATTGAAGAATAGCTATATTCAAATTTTACCTCCCTATAGTTTGACTAATGACTTCTGCTTTGAAAACTTTCTAATGTAAGCTGATAAATGTTCTAATAGGTGGAGAATGGTTTGTAAACTGCCAACGAAAAAATCATCTATTGATAGTTGAGGCTGATTTGCCTCACTGATCAGTTCCATTTATCAGTTCTAGGAGGCTAAAAATAAAAGAAGAAAAAAAATTAAAGAGAAAGCATGTAAGAGAAGAAGCACTGAACTCTTCAAAAGATAGTGTGGAAGAAAATAAAAGGGAAAATAATACATCTAAGTATGATAGTCATAAAGGTACGTGGAAGTTTAAGGTATTTTGTTGTAGAATACGTTTGTATTCTAACGTATTGATGTACGTTATCATATAAACAAAATGATATTTTGATTAGCAAAAGTAGCAATTTTAATGTACCCTCAGCAAATCTAGGATCCATGGCAATGACCGTGCTGTACGTGAACCCTCACTATAGCGAGGGTCCGGTGTAATACCAATTAGGAAGGATTTGGGGTAAAAGGGTAAACATAAAAGGATGTTGATAAAAGCTACATAATCTTGTGCATAAAATCATGTCATGACCTAAAGTTTCTATCTCTATGACTGTCTATATTGCAGTAAAACACCAATGGCAGGCCTGTATCAGCCAAAGGGTATGTCTACACAGCAATGTAAGCCCAGGATTAGTAGAACTTCAATTAGCAGATCCTAGGTTTGTTAACCTAGAGCAGAGGTTGGCAACCTTTCAGAAGTGGTGTGCCGAGTCTTCATTTATTCACTCTAATTTATGGTTTTGTGTGCCAGTCATACATTTTAATGTTTTTAGAAGGACTCTTTCTATAAGTCTATAATATATAACTAAACTACTGTTGTATTTAAAGTAAATAAGGTTTTTAAAACATTTTAAAAACCTTATTTACTTTAAATACAACAGTAGTTTCATTTAAAATTAAATTAAAATGCAGAGCCCCCCAAACTGGTGGCCAGGACCCAGGCAGTGTGGGTGCCACTGAAAATCAGTTCGCGAGCCTCCTTTGGCACACGTGCCATAGGTTGTCTACCCCTGACCTAGAGCTTGAACGTTTACATTGCCTTATTTGGGCCCGAGGCTAATCGCCCATTTCCCAGACTTCCTAGCACCTCATAAAATGTGGCCTCTCTACCTATTTGTTCGTTCATGGTGCAATGTGAGAAAACTTGACTGTCCACCAAACTTGACTGTCCAGAGGACAAAGAAAATTAGCCTATAGGAGAGTGGGATTTTTTGGCAGACTTCCAGAGCATGAGTACACTGAGGCTATCTACACTATAAAGCAATAGGGCTTGAAATCTAGTGTCCCAGCTTGATTCAGGCTCTGTTCCTTCACCACAGTAGGGTCTTGGGATCCTGCTCTGAGCCCTGCATTAGTCCTCTATATGTAGACCGAAAGAGGTTTGGCTTGGGCCTGAGTTTGATCCCTGCACTTACATTGCAGTGTAGACATACCCTATCTGAAAATAGCCAATTCACTGGCCTGCTACCTTCCACCTGATTGCTGGGGTGTAACATCTTGTATTTATGTAAATGAAGCCTGGTCCTTTGCTCTAAGAACTCAGTGTAAGCAGTGGTTTTTGTCTGCCTAAGCAGTAGATCTGTCTGCTTTTCTTGGATTTGTGAGGTAATCTCTGGGCCTATTGAATCAGTGCTGAAATATCCTTACATTGGGTATTCTCCAACAGGTCTAAATTATCATCACCAGCATGTCTCAGACATGTATCACAGATGTTTAAGGCTGCTCTCTGGAGCTCAGTTCATATATGCACACAACCATTACTTTAGACTTGGGTAGGTCTGGTCCCAAATTTGGGAGAGAGCAGTCCAGCACTTCAGTCTTTTTAAAAATTATCTTCAGACTCCTTATTCGAAAGTAGTTAGTACTAGTCGGTCTCTCAAGTGACAGTCTGTTAGAGGCAGTTCTTGAAGGAGAAAGAAAGATTACATACTAGTGACTAGTTCTCACATTTGCCACCCATCTTTTTTTCATTGTCTTTTGCAAAGACTTTCAGGCAGGTATAAGGCCAAGGTTCCATATATATCCTTAAAACATAATGTTCCGATGCGTGCATCGACATTGATCGCTGCTGCTCTGAAGAGTTCCATCTAAACACCCAGGGTGCATATGCATTCCATGTGGCGGTAATTTGAAGCTACAATTACTGGTAGTTAAAATTTTCTTTTTAATATTAATCGAGGAAGTATGGTTCGCGCCTTTTGTAAATCAGTTTCTTGCGCATCTAGAATTAAATTACTGGTATGAGAAATTCTGTTAGTGTATAGCAAGTGCAAATAGAACCCCTTGTAGCCAAATCTGAGTTCCAGTCACATGTTAAATTTTTTTTTTAAAGTAATAAAGTTGATCTGTATTTTGGGGTTGACTTCTATTTTGCAGCTGTTCTAAACAAACATAACAATCTTGCTTTATTTTGTTATAGGTCCTGTTCAGAGGTTCTTATTTGCTAGTGACAGAGTCCTACAGCATATTTTGCAGAATGCTGAACAGATAAAAATCGGTGTGCATAACACTTCCAAACTTCTAAGTGAACTACTTTCTTGGAGGGTAATAAGTGAGGAGGATAACAACGTGTGTTCCACAAGTAGCAGTACATCAAATAAAGTGATGGAGCAGCTCATAAGTCATTTAATTCAGAAGAATAGAGTAAACACAAGAATTTTTGTCCATGTGCTGAGTGAGCTTGAAGAAGTGGATCCCAAATTACATGAGTGGATAAAAGATCTTAACAGTTTTGGTAGGTCATATTTCATATAATTGTAAAATGACTTAATTTGGAGATGAAACTATAAATTAAGCATGCTTTCCACCTTTCTTTTTCTCCATTTACTGGAAAGTAAGTATGTTATCATGAGGTTCCATGTTTGTCTCTGGTTTCACATGAAATTTGTTCAAATTAAAAGATGTCTAAAAGATCCCTACTAGCCAGATCTGCATACTCAGCCAAGGATCTTGAAGTCAAGCTTTGTTCTTTCTGATTTATGATGTAATCCTCAGTCATATGTTCTGCAGCAGAAATTCTGCCCTCAGTTACGCCTAGGCAACCCACTTGGCTCTGCAGTGCTGTCAAAAACAATAAAAGAATCTGTCACTGAAGGGGTCAGATGTTCTCTTAATGCCATCGAGATGCATCTGAGTAGTAAGGTGGCATTTTAAGTAATTTTCCAGAGTAGAATTGCTCTTTTAAGTATTGCACTTTATAGAATTAAACACTGTTTTGTCCATAGCTAATTAAGTTCCTAAAATGAAGGTGGTTTAAGTGGCAGATGAATTTATTTGAAATACTGGACTCTTTGCAACTGATTTGTATGGGACTTTGCCAGTAGGAGAGGATCAGATGTGGAGAAGTTGTCTCTTTAAAATCCAGAAAGGGGAAGACAGCGTATAAAATAGGGATAAATCTAAACATTTTCTACAAAATTTTTAACCAATTATTTATTGTCTTGGCCTTACAAATTGAAATGCTAATCTTTTGTTTAGCTGACTACAGTTTGAAGAAGTCAGATTCTGACTTTTTGGGGAATGTTGCCATGCTATAGAGCTTTATTTGGTTTATTGTTTGATTGATTAAAATGTAATGTGTATGTTATAAGTAGAGTGGGGTAAGATATGTAATAAATGCCAAAAATGGGGTAAAATCAGTAAAAATTGGATTCTACTATCTGTACTTTGACAGGCAAATGACAGATTTATTAAATTGATTTTTTTAACCTGTTCTGATTGTTTGCACTTTTCAAGCCTACAGTATATATCTTCAATTTTGGCAACCTTACATGTGGTTTTGGAGCAAACTGTTCTGTAGGAGATGTCGAACATTGAACCCTAAACTGTAATAACCTAAGTCCTGAGTTGAATTTATAAACTAATAACTTTTTTCATTTCAGGTTTGGAAGCCACACAGATCTTTTTTTCTCGTTATGGTGATATTCTTAAAGAGCTTGACCTTAGCTTTATAACCATTCTCTGGAATGAGAAGTATGGCAGTAAATTAGGCAATGTGTTGACCAGCTTTGAAGATAATGAAATACTGAAGTGTTTCTATGAAGCATCATTGAAGGAAAGTCGATGTTTAATATGGCTATTAGAGGATAATAGAGAGAAATTTCCATCTCTGCATCAAGCTTTAGATGAATTTTTTGATAAAATGGGTAAATGTATACAGTTTATTTCTTTTATAAGTGCCCTCTTGTGCCTGCCTTTACTCCCCATCTATGTTGTTGTGGATTATTCTAGGAGAGAGGTGACACTGTAATTTAAATGATACAATCTTGGGATCGGATTAGCCTTTCCAATATATTGCATATTGGATCTTCTGGGTTCCATATTGAAGACTGAACAGGAACATGTAAAAAAGACTGCAGCTAGTACAGTACAGAGTTATTTAAATGAAATTAAACTAATAAGTAGCATTATTTATATTATAATGCTGTCCTGTAGTAGTTTTAAATTTTTAAGGGATTACTTTGATTCCTGATTATAAATGTTATTTAAATGTTTGATTATACATACGTAAAGATTTTACCCATGTGTGTCAAAAATTGGAAATACAAAGTGCAGTATACAGCAGGTTTTACTGCAACTTCTTGAGAATTTAGATTTTTTATCTGCTGCGGTTAAAGGCTGTGTGAGAATGAGAGATGCCATGTTCCACTTTTAAGTCCCAATCCTACAAAGACATATGCATGGGTTTACCCTTAGGCATATATAGAGAGTGCATGCATCTTAGCAGGAATGAAATTTTAGAGAATAACTTTTTTTTTTATTCTGGGGGATATTTTAAAGATTAAAAACTTTTATCACAAATATCTCATCATTTACATAATCTAATTTTCTGTTTACTACTTCACAATTTTCTTTCTTTAAAGTAATTTAATATTTTTCTTTCAATAGATGTTCCTTGCATTATATTAAAGAAGCAGGAAAATGAAGATATCTCTGTAAGATTTTTAAATAATTAACTGTCAAATGAATAAACATAGGTTCAACAGTAAACCATTATAGTAGACACAAACTATAATGAAAGTGCATGCTCACTTCCTGTTATTTTAAGGGGACTTGCAAAACAGAAAGTGAAAATTGTATACTTCTAGTTTTTGTTTTGTTCTGAGGGCCTGAAAGGCTTACAAAATAATCTGCAGTTAGAAAAAGGAGAAGTATTATGAATACCAAGTCTTCCTTGGTTTTTAAAGGAAAAGTCTTTAGAAGACTGGAGAGTAAGTATGGGAGCTTTCTCAGCTCTCAATTAAGGAGTTGGGGGAGATTTGGAATCTTTGAATAGACAGATTTTTCCCCAAATGTCCGTCAGACGGTTGAATTAAATAGATATTAACAAAATAGTGAAACAGTCAGGCTAATGATCCTTTTCTCTTTCGTTTGCTCAGGTTTTAGTGTGTTGTCACTGTGATGACATCCTATAGTTCTCCGTTCATAAATGATCGAAGCAAGACCCAATATTTGTAATTTTAAAAACCAGCATAAAAAACCTTTAAAAGGGATTGGGGGATGAGTGGAAGGGAAGTTCAAAGCCTTAAAGAAGTGAACAAAAAACTTTTTTTTTTCTTTTTTTAAAAAAGTCTTTCAGCACAGCATTGCATATGCTTGCATTTTGGCCAAACAGCTTTTCTTCTGTTTTCTCTTTATTGGAGGTGGGGAGGAATCCAGCTATCTGTGACTTATGTTTTACAAGGAAAAATGTGACTTGGTAAATGTACCCCCACCCCTTACATACTTATTTTATTTATTTATTTGTTTTGTTTATTATTTTGCTAGAGCAAAGAAACCACCTGCTTCATGTGGGCTTTAGAAACAGTACTTGATACTAATGTGTGATTTTGATGTGAAAAGTATCACTGTAAAAATAGTATTGTGGTGCTGGTGATGAGGTCAGATAAATTTACCACTTTACGGGTAAATGACAGTTGGATTTTTGTTTCTTTTTTTGTTTTTATATTTTTTTCTTTCTAACTGCCAACTTTGAATCGGAAATTGAACTCAGGATCTTTTTGCATGTGTGTTATTTGTAGTAACATTGACAACAAACAGCTATAAATCTGACCACTTCATGTACTATACACTTCAAAATACTAAGTGACAGGGAAAAAACCCAACTTGACTATCAGATCTCACGTTAAACTTGCAAGAATAATAGTTGCAAAAATTATTTTTTATTACGAACCTCAGCATATTTGCTCAGGTCATTTGAGACAAACTGAGAACTACACATTAACATTTTTACAGTCACTTTTCAGAGTACAACTATGATTTTTAAAAAATACTTAAAATCGCCTTTGCTATCCATCATTGTGAATCATATCTTACTAGTTTGCTACCTTACAACTTTTGTAATATCATCTTTCTGTCAAGTGGAATAACAGAATATGCATTTGTCAGTGGTGCTTATCTGTTTGAAGCATTCTGGTTGAAAATTTGTCTATTCTTGCTAATTAGTTCATCTATGCAATATAGTTAACTTCTGATACACAAAATGGGTGTTTTCATAAGATTAATGAATGTGATTGTCAATGGAATGTGGAACCATGAGCTATCTTCCAGTTTCAGATGAAACTAAAGTTGAAGAGTAATGCAAATGTTGTTGTATTAAAATATTTGTGGTTTTGGTGTATTAATTGTATGCCAAAGTAAGCTAATGACATACGGTCATTACAATTTGCTATGAATAATTGTTGTTGGAAATTAGACTGCAATGTTAAACATAAATTGGGAAGATAAATACCTCAGAGAAAAATTGGAGAGGAAATAATCTTTGTCAGTTCTCAGTTTGGTTCACAGTTCCAGTTAACAATACGTGAAGATAATTCCTAATTCCTTCCCTCACTTATCACATAAAGATATTTTTCATGTGAGCAAGATACCCAACAGTTGCCCTCTTTCTGATGTTTATTCCCTACATGATGATGTGGTGTTTGTGACATCACAGTGGACTGTTACAGAAGTTGTCACAGAACAGCATCATTGCTTCATGTGAGGAACAAGGATCAGAAACAGAAAAATTGTCAATTCTCTCTTTAAAATACATGTTCCGATAATAAAAGTGGAGAGTGAGGAATACACAGAATTCATCTGAGCAGATCAGTCTAAATACAAGACTTGCCAAATGATTTTCCTATATGGGTTTCCAGAAGTGGGAAAAAAAACACTGTTGTACCCTGAAAATTATTATTCCAAACGATAGGAGAGTTTTAACTGAAGAACTGTGTGTGTCAATGTAAGAAACACATAGCAACTTCTCCTTAACGAGTAGCTATTGACTTTATATTTCTCTTTTAGACTAATGGTATCAAAGTTAAAAACAAAAATAGGAAGAAGAAGACAAAAGAATCAAGGGTATGTAATAATTGTATTGCTTATTTCTATACATTTTTTACTAAAAAGTAGAATTTAAAAATTTAAAACTGAGTATTTTCCAAAACAACAAATTGAGAAATATTCTTGAAGTTAAGTTAAAGAGAAGTCCCTAGATAGAAAATGTTACTAAGGTACAGTTAATGTTGAAAGTAGCAATTAAAGTAGTAGTCAAAATCTGTAGTAACAAAAAGCAAAAAATGGGAAACTGTTACCTGACTGTCTTTAGTTCTGCTTTTCAGGGCCTGAATTTAGTGAGGATAGAAATAGAAAAGAGAGAGAATTTTCTTTTTCAGCTGACTTTAAAACTGTGGTAAAATAGACGTTAAAAATCTTTCACTTATTATTAGTATTCGATAGGGTACTTCTAAAGTTATAGATACGTGAAGCTAATGAAAATTGTTCTTAATAACAAAGCAAAAAAAAATGAAACACAGGAGTGAATGAAAAAAGTAGATAAAATTATTTAATTTAAAAGGTAATAAATGTGAAGGAGCAGGTTAACAGAATAGCCTATTGAGGCACAGACTATAAATCGAATAAATACTTTGGTCCCAACCCTCTAAAAACTTCAGTGGCAATAGTCCTAATGCATGAAATTAAGCGCCTAAATATTTGTAGAATAGGGACCATAGATTACATTTGAGAGTTAATGAAAAGATAGAAAGATGTCAGGATTTCGATAAACAAAGAGTGAAAAGTCATTTGGTACTGAACATCCCTTTCTTGCTTTCTACAACTAGTTCTGAAGAGCAGACAATCATTTAATTCCGGGAAGGATTTTTGGGCAGGCTTAATCAGAGTTCTCTAGCTTTTGTTGTAATCACAGTGGTCAAATTTCATAATTCATTATAGGGCATCTGAATACATGTCAAATTAAAACAGCATTTGATACAGATAAGTCACTTAACATTCCTGATAGTGGATCACTATCTTGTAGATATTTGAATTTTATATACTGTGGCAAAGTAAAAAAATTGATTTATTTATTTTTTTAATTTAGCCTATTTTAGTACTATCTGGTGGGGTTGGTGCAGTAACCCGAGAAGAAGACAGTATATTTCCAGAAGAAAATACATTGTGAGTACCAGCAAGCAACTTTATTATTGTTTTTGTATAGCACCCCAGAATGTCCTGTTTTACACAAGAAGGAAAAGATATAGTCCCTTCCCGGAAGGATTTATAGTGTAAACCGATATCAGACTAAAAAAATGTATTAAGATGAAAGTTGAGGTTGAGGGTACTTATCAGTAATTTAAGGGTATAAAAATATTCTTTACAAAGACTTTGTAGTTAGCCTACAAAAAACAATGCTGACACCAAGAAATTCATACTCTCAGGGTGTTGCTTGGAGGTACCAAGCCATTCTTAACATTACCATTAAAACTTGTAAAACTAGTTCAATTAAATATTCTTGGGTCCTGTGCATTATTACTTAATTGGATGTGTCCAGTAAACCAAGGTCCATTTTTTGTTTTGTTTAAATCCATAAGATTTCTCTTCCAAACAGAAGTTTTATGAATCCTGGTGAGCCTTTCATAATTCCAGAATATCTTCGTGATCAAGTGGAAGAATTTGAAGCTCTATATGACAATGTTTCAGACAGTAACAATTATCAGAGACTGTTCGATGATAACCCAGACCCAACATGTGAAAGTTTATATGAGTAAGTGTAAACTTCTCTGTTCAGTCATTTCAAATATTTGTTTAAAAAAAAAAAAGGTGAATTTTCCAGTGTATATGAAGATAAATTCTGCATCATCCATTTGAGATTTAATCTACAGTATTTTCTGAAGGAAGAAATGCTGAACCAGTAGACATTAAGAAAACATCCTAAAATCTAAATTTAGTGTATAATTGATAATAGCTAATACCTCAGACTTTTGAAGAATACAAATAAATGCAGATGTAAAGGAACAAGAAATTCCATCAAAGGGAAAGCTGGAGGTTGTTTCTGGGAGACTGATAGCCTTCAAAGCAGAAATGATCTGTTTTGCCGATATAGCATCTGTTCTAATATCCCCCTCCTCCTCTAAAATGCTTAAACTTTGAGTTAAAAGGTCTCTGTGTAAAAATTATGGTGATATTGGGTTTGATGTGGACATCAGTCTGCTGGGAACTGAACAGCGATGACCAGTTTTATTTCACGGAAGCCACAGGATAGCTGGCAGTTGGCAATACTTGATTTCTATCAACCCTTGGTTAAGACTGAACAAGTGACTTAGAAGTGGAAGATTTTGATACTATTACTGATTTCATGAGATGTCTGTTTCTGTTGTTGGCAGCTGTGTCATCAAGGAATAATTCGGAGGGCTCTTCTCTTATTTAGTATTTCCAGTGGAAATTAAACTACAGTGAGAATTTTAATAGTTGACTATGTCTAACACTGATGTTGTCAACTTGAAATCTAGCCAATTTGCAAAAAATATATTTTCAGTTAGTTTTGTTATTGTACCCTCCGCTTGAGTTGTCCTGACAAATTTTGTGGTTCGTTAGTTACATTTCCACATATTCTGAATGTTGTTTTATCTTTTCTATTGCTGTGTAAAAGATCTCCATGGACAGGAGAAACGATGAAATGACTGTGGACAAATTTTTGCCAAATGCTCCGAGGAACCAAACCCCTAAAAAAGAAACATTTTTCTGTAATTTTTTTTTAGTAACCTTAAGAGTTAAGTAAAAGCAGTAGGTTTTTTTAAACAACACAAAACACGGCAGTGGTGATAATAGAGAGGTGGTTTATGTAGAGCATGTCTGAGGGAGGGTAACTCAGAATGACCAGTTTTAAAGGTGGGTGTCTTTGTTTTAATAGCTCATTGCCACAGTCATCAAATTATAAAGAAAATTTAGAGTTAGAACCTCTAATTCAAAAATCACATCAAATTGTAGGCCTAATTTATTGGACATTGTGTTTTGTCTACTTTACCCTCAATGTACATTACCCATGTCTAGTCTGGAGTTTATTTGCTGAATACTGTGTTGTGGTTCTATTTTTTTAGTGTGTGGTTCTATTTTGAGCAGTGGAACTTTGCAGGCTATCGCAGAGTAATTACTGTCGGACCTAAGTTGAAAGATTAGACACACACTGAGTCCTTTCTCTGTGGTTACAGTTATTGCCTTAGCTCTTTTATTTTTGCATAGTTTTGGGAGTATGAATAGAAGTTTTTTGTTGGTGTTTTGTGGAGTAGTGTGAGCAGTTTCATTCTTTAAAAAAGGACAAATTGTCCTTTAATCAGCATATTCCTCACTGAGGTGTTTCAGTGCAGGTGAAGGTACCTAACTTATATAACACTCTTCATCAGAAATCTTGGGAAATCCTATATTTCCTGCATGTTTTCATTTCATAAGGTTTGTTTTCATTGTTCTCCCTTTCATGTTCACTTGACTTGGCCTTACTTAAAATAGCTATCTTAGTTTCTATTTAATGTCACCCCAAAGTTTTCTGTAGTGACACTTTGTCTAGGTTGTTAGCTTTTATTGTTTCCTATTTACATTTCCAGTGACTTGTTTTTAACATCCATATACTTCAGCTAACTACATTGTATACTATCTTTTCCTTGCTAACCCTTCAGATAAAGTATATAACACTAACTTCTCTTTAGAGAAATAAAGTGTTAATTGTGAGATCAAGTTTTTCAGCTTATTACAATAAGTCATAATTTTAGTTCTTGGCTCTGGCCATTTCCTTTTTATATTAGCACTGTATTTGTAGATGTTAATTTGAATCACAGTAATAGATGAGGTATAGAGAGCAAATATCTAGAATCAGTAGGCGTTTTTTAATGTGTTTTCTTCTGTAAAAAATGTATTTTAAAAGTTTCTACATACGTTACTAATGCTATTTGTAGAGATTACTGTTAAAACAGCAATGTAAATATCAAGTATGACTTAAAAGTGAAATGAAAAATGCTTGGATTAATGAGTATAACTGTTTTTTTCAAGCTATTTCTCTCAAATCTTGGAGGAACATGGTCCCTTGGAAATTGATGATAAATTGTTAGTTGGAGAATATGAACATTTCCCTACAGAAGCTCGTAAGATTGTGGAAGAGGCAGGTGGACTGAAACCTTTCCTTCTGGAATCCCTTCAATTTGTTATGATGGGTGATCTTATTGGCTTGACGAAGCATGCAATTCTACTTAAGGAAAATACTGAGACTGAAGAAGATACTAGAAATGACGAGGAAAATCACATAGCCTGTCAAAATATTCACGAAAATTCCAAGAGCAAACTACAGTTAAACCCAGCTGCTAAGGAATTCAAACCAGTGTCTTATATTAAACCTTATATGCCAGTTTCTACTAATTCTACAGTAGAAAACTGTGCAACACCAGATTATTCAGTCACGGGATATTCCTCACATATTTCTTATATTTCAATGCATTCTCTCCCTAGTCAGAGTATTGATAGCACAGAAGTCCCGCTATCTTTTTCAAATGTGTTTCTACACTCCTCTATTTCTGATAATCACGATATACCTCTGACTAAGGTTTCCTCATGTTATGAAAATGAAAGAACGTTCTCAATGATTTCTCAAATACCTCCTATTCCAGATGTTGCTGGGCAACCTAGTTATATATATGCCAATTATAAAGCTCCTCTTGATATTGATAAAAGAACAATATCAGACAGAGAATACATATCAGGCAATCATATACCAAGGCAAATACAAACATACCCGGACCCTCAGTATGTATTGGTGAAGTCAGACTACAGCTCTTACGAAGATAATCTTGACCAGGGTATGAACAGTATTAAGGAAGTTAAATATGATATATCTGCTGTTAAGATGGATTTTGAAAATAAAAATACACCTCTAATGAAAAGCATTCCACTTACAAGGATGGTAGCTATTCAGGTAAGAAATTAAAAGGAAGAGAATCTTTTAAGGATCTTTGACTAGTAGTGCATTCAATTTCCTTTCCTGTTCTTACTTGATAAATAGAACAGTTAGTTCTCTAGGGCTGTCAGTGCAGACACAACCACTTTTTGCAGCTCATTCACATTTGTCCCTTTAATACTTTAAAGGGACATTGAGTTTTCTTATGCCTAAAATTTACACTAAAACAGAGGGAATTACACAAGTCAGTATAAAATGTATCTTACATGTTGGGGAAGGTTCTTGTTCTTTAACTTCTGTTTTTTATTTCAGTGGTAGTTTTAAATTGGTATGTACTAAATGAGACATTAGCTGTATTTCATAAAATAGTTTAAAATACATAGACATTTAAATTGTCATTTTATGTTAATGTACAGTAAATTCAAGATTTCAGAATCTCTATGTATTTACTAGTGCACAGTGAGCTAAGGTTAAATTTGACTTACTGTTTTGGGGTCCAGTCCTGCAGATACTGTCAAGCCATAGTACTTTAAGTGAAGTGTTTGCAGGATTGGTTACTATATGGCTCCTCAACACCACTTCACTAACGTTTTGACAATTATATTTATATCAGTTGGCTATGTTAATTCAAAAAGGCATTCGGCATGTACAAAGGCATATACAAATATTTGTATAGGAATGAGAATGTATTATACCAATTGTGGGTTTGCCTATTTTTTGTAAATAAATTAAATAAAAATGTGCCTTCACCTCTCTCCAAACCAAAGGGAAGAAAAACAGATTGTTCTCCCTTGTTTTTCCATTTGGAAAACAGTTTTCAAACTAACACCTGCATACAATGAAACACTTACAGAAAAGAACCTCTTATGAGCCTAATAATTATATATAATTTCAGTGGTGCCATATTTGAATCATTGCAAGATTAGCAGAAGTAAACTTTTAAGACTTCTGGTACAGTGGGAAATGCAACTGCATCATACTTTTAGTAACTATTGTCTCAATGGTAGGGATTTCATAGGGACTCTGAAAGTTAATGGAGATAAAACAAAGAAAAGAAAACCCAAACGTTTGTTGCTTCAAATAAGCATTTGAAAAAAAAACAACAACTTGCAAATAAAATTTGCATTTCTGAATCTACTACAGGTAGTAGACATCTCACCTGGAAACATGACCTCGTTAGTGGAACAGGCAATGTTTGAACTCCAGTGTCAGATTAATAAAGTACTATTAAAGCATTATAACTTTTTATAGCTTGCTGATGTTGAATTCCATTATCACCACTGTCTCTAATGAGGTTAACTTTTTTAGAGCTGTCTGGGCTACAGATTATCAAATGCAAATTTATAATTAAGCTGTATTTTCAGGTATTAAACATTATTCATGGTGGTGATTTTTTATTTTTTTATTTTTTTTTTAAAACTCTGAGAGTTGTATTTTCAAAGTATTCAGTATTGGCCTAACTCAGTTCTCATCAAAGTCTATGGTAAAACACCCTCTGCCTTCAATAAGAGCTGGAGGCCAGCCGTGAACACTTTTGAAAATCCTACCCTGAGCTTTTAGAGAAACTCTGCTTGCTTACTCAAGCTTCTTTTTAAGGAATCTGAGGGAAGGGATTGCTCTTTTAAACATAATATGAATATTTGTTGACCTGAGAATAGAGAAAGTTTAACCAAAATATCCTGCATTGACTTACACATGCAACCATTTTAGGAAACTCACTTACAATATTATTATCCTCAAGATTATTCGTTCAAGTCTGGTAGATGGGAACTACTCATGATCTAAAAGAGATGTTAATGTGGCTTTAAGTTAGGCCTATCTACACTACAAAACTTTTAAGGGACTGGTTGCAAGTGTAGATAGGATATAATTTTTTATTTTTATTTAAATAACTAGTGGTTGTTTGTATTCTAGGTAAATCAGGAATTAACAGATGGGGATGCTAATACCATGCCTTTTTATCCATTTGAAACTCAACAAGTAAGTACATGTATTTTTATTTAGCAAATATTTTGAAAGTCTTTGCTAATTAGATAAGAAAGATTAAGGGCCCAATGAGAAGAGCACAGTGTCATTTAATTTAGTATCTCACTAATAAAACTCAACAAATTAGTCACTTAGTAGAAAAACTTAAAAATCTATCATAGGATTTTTTTGTTTGTGGGATGAGTTCTTAAATCACTGAAACTACTTCCAAACTATATTAAAACATTCTGTTTGTATAGATCAAGAAAAGTTGGAGATAAAAAGCATCTCCAAAAAGTTTAGTAGTGAAAGGATAAATCTGGCTGAAAACGACAGAGAATTGTAGTGGTCTTGGGGTTTGGAGGTGTTTTTGTTTTTTTAACCATCCATGCTGTTAGAACCTGCTTTTTAGTATGTCATAGTGTCGGATTCATAGAGTTGTAATGAAAAAGACGTGGCAATTTTGGAGCTCAGGTTCCCTAGTTATTGCCCAAACATTGGAATCAGTTTCAGTGGTGAATTTTGTAAACCTTCCTTTCCAACAATTCTGAGCATGATTACATCTCTGCATTCTAGAATATGGAAGAATCAAGTTGACAGGAGTATCTAACTCCCTGTAATGTTAAATGGCAGTTTTGTACCCACGTAAAGGTGGAAACAGATCTCCAAAATGTTCATGCTAGTTCCGTGCTGAATCAGTATATGTTTCTTAAGTTGAATTCAAAATCTTTGAAACATTTTATAAACAAAGTTCTCTACGATCTTGTACCATAGTTCACATTAATCTCTTCCTATAAATGTATTGTGGACTCATGTTGCTACTCTAGGATACTGAGTGCTATAACAAAAGTTCTTTCATAATCTAAATTTCAGGGAGATATTTTACGTATGGAAAAAGAGCATCAGGTATTACAAGAGCAACTTAAGGAAGCAAAGGAAAAATACGAACAGTTACATTGTCGAAGCTCAGAAGAGACGAGTGTTTTAGAAGAGCAGTTAAAAAAAAGAGTTGAAGAAAATAAGGTAAAATTTTTACGCACACCCCAGCATAGGGTAACAAAGAGCAATTGGAATGATTTAAAAAATCCTCTTGGCTTTAGACAGCTTATTGATCAATAATGCGCTTGAGATGTAAGTGATAATCCTCACAATAAAGCTTAGCTTTAACAACAGAATGCCTTTTTCACTTGTTCTGAGTAGCGCTGTTTATTTTCATTTGAATGTGAATCAAACACTGGCTAGAACACATGTTCTAATCATGTATTTGCTAGGAGGTGTATCAATAAAAAAAACCTCAGAACTTACTCTAGTCATTTTTAAAAGAAATGTCTTTAAGAAACTACATTTTCTTAAATATTTTCTGCCTCTAGATTACACAAAGAGAGCTGGATTGGTTTCACCAAGATTTAGAAATGGAAGTTAAGAAATGGCAACAAGAAAAAAAAGAAAACCAAGAGAAATTAAAAGCAACAAAGAACACATCCAAAAAACTTGCAGATACCAACGAGATGTAAGTGTCCCTTTTAAAAACTGATGCACATTGCTTTTTGTTTGCGTGATTTTAGTAATGGGAGCAGCAATAAAAGTACTTGAAATATTAGTTGGCTAGAAATAAATAGATATATTGATTCTGTATATTACAACTGAATGGTAGAATAATTTATATTATTGTTTTGACGATAAAAATGTACAAAATTGGTGATGGTTGGTAGCTGGGTAACATGTATGGAGTGAGACTACATGCAACCAACTTGTTTTCTTAGGGTCTGACTCCCTTAAAAATCACATACCTTATTCTGTGCTTAATCCTACTGATATTGGTAGGTCTGTGTGCAAAATAATTTATGTAACAGGGTTTTTAAATACCTTTTTTTCCCCATCTCAGACTACCATCTTCAGTACTGTGTTTTCCCTTTGCACTTCCTTGAGCACTCCCTAATTTTCCACTGCTTTTGAACTTTTCCTCTCTTCCCTCTCCATCACTTTTTTCATATTCTGTTCCCTCAACTCCTGTGTTCCTCCTCCATTCCTACTACATAGTCATCCCAACTCTGGCTCACACTTCAGATTCACTTTCTCTGTTCATTCTGCCATACAAAAGAAGATTTTGGGGCAATCCAAAGACAACACTGATTTCTTCCTGCTTTGGTTCTGCCATTTCTTGATATAGTTACACCTGATTTCATACCATCGTTGCATCTAATTAGCGTGTAGTGTTGATATTAGATTCAGAAGTACTGATTTTGCAGTTCAAAGTGAAACTGCAAGTGTATCCTTATGCCTTTTCTGTTTTTCTCCTGTCCTATAAAACAGAAGCCCGAAAGGAGTCACTATGGAAATAGGATCCTTATTATTAAGAGTGCACATCCCTTACATGGGCTCCTATCAGCCCCATGCTGTGGAGTTTCTTGGCAACCAGGGCACTGTGGATGAGAGAGCATTAACTAAATCAACTCCTCTCCACCCACCCTACTCAGTGAGCACAGGCAATAGTAGCAAATAATACATTTTCAAACTAGTGATGTACTGGATGAGTTGTTGAGGATTGGTTGTAGTATTATAATAATTCATTATGCTTTCCAACAACAATATTAACACTTCATAAATCCTAAGTCAACTGTTTTTTAGACCTCTTTGAGGTAGGTGTTGGATCACTGAACTTGGGTCAAGGTACATACATTTCTGCTTAAACATACTTTTTATTTTGCAGGTAAATGCATTCAGTATTGCTTTCTTTTAATTTGCAAAACGTATATTGACTCTTGTTTAGTGATACATTCATACATCCCTAATTGGCTTTGACGTCTAGCTATATTTTCATTGTCTTCTATTTACATAGACCGCCTACCTCATGAGACTGAACCCTGGATATTTTGGGGCTTTATATATATATATATAAAAAGAAGGGTTAATCTAATAGATAGATTAACCCTTCTTTGTCTTGCAAAATGGGTTAGGTCACATCTTGAAATAATCTTAAATAACATTCAAATTACAAATTCACAGTGCTGATCTAGCAGAAAACAAATTTGTGGGATTAAGCGATTAAATCCTAAATGAACTACCTACAAAACTATAAATCAAATGCATGAACTGTTGTCAACTATATTTGTGCAACTAAGGTTATGGAAGACTGTGTATTAGACTGTGATTGTATTGTGGTTGCTGAGTAAACATTTTTCAAGCGAGACTTAATAGATTGCCTTGTTTATGATGCACATAGGTACTTGAGGAACATTGATGAGAAGGACAAGCAATATACAGTGTATTTGGATAAATTCCTGGAGATCAGGTAAAAAAAATTTTTTTTATAAATCAGTAGTGCTTAGTGATGCAAGACTTGATCTTAATTGATTGGTGTTCTTATCCTAACACTGTTGGGGGGGTTGCCGAGTGCCTCCTGCGGGGTTGCAAGTCCCTGTGGCCGCCGAGAAGCCACCGAATTGATCATTTCCGCATTCGGCGGCTTTTCGGCGGACATACTGAGCCCTGTTGGGAGCGCTCGGTATGTCTGCCGAAAATAGCCGCTGAATGCGGAAGTAATCAATTTGGTGGCATTTCGGTGGACGTACAAGGGTCGTGCAGCGCCCCCGGTGAAGAAGAAAGGGTCGCGGTCTCGGGAAGTTTGAGACCTGCTGTACTAGATATAATACAAAATCATGAATATCAGATTTGAATTGATAGGTAGTGGTTTATTTTAAGAATAAGCAAAATACCTAACTTAGATTTTTTTTAAAAAAAGTAAGCTCACTTTACTGAAGATCACCTAAATACTATTTACCTAGGGACATTATGGTTGTTGGTCGTCTTAAACACTTTTTTAAAGTATTTTCTCATAAGTTGGAATATACAGCAGCAGGGCTAAAAAGAAGTGCCTCATGCCACCAAAAAGGACAGGCAATCTTATTTATAATCTTGATGATCAAGAACTCTTAGAGCTTAAGCCTGTTGAGTTGTTCTAGGCATCAAGAATTTCGGGGGACAGAGCAAAACATTTTTATAACAAGTTGTAGAAGCATGGCTACTGAATCTGTGCAGAATTTAGAATATCAGCAGTAGTTGTAAGGAGAGATTGATTAGAGGGCAGGTGAAGCAGTGAAAGGTGCCATGATAAATCAATAAATATACATTTTTACATCTAGGACCAAAAATACAGGCCGTACTTACAGGATGGAGGACTCTGGTCTGGGAACAGTGACTCTAAAAATGGCTTGAAGGTCATAGTAAATCATCAGCTGAACATGAGCTCCCAGAGTGATGCTGTGGCCAGAAGGGCTAATATGATACTTGGGTATATAAACAGGGGAACATTGAGTAGGAGTAGAGAGGTCATATTACCCTGTATTTGGCACTGGTGCAACCTCTGCTGGAATATTGTGTCCAGTTCTGGTGTCCACAATTCAGGAAGAATGCTTTTGAAAACAAACAAAAACTGAAGAGGGTTCAGAGAAGAAGCTGCAAGAATGATTAAAGGATTGGAAAATATGCCTAACAGCAAAAGATTGAAGAAGCTTAATCTATTTACCATATCAAAAAGAAGTTTGAGGTCACTTGATTACTGTCTATAAGTACACACAAGGAAAACAGAAGTTTGATAATAGAGGACTTTTCAATGTCTCAGGCAAAAGTATAACAAGATCCAGTGGCAAGAAGTTGAACCTGGACAAATTCAGAATAGAAAAAAGGTTCTTTTTTAAAAAAACAGTGAGGTAGCTAATCATTGGAACAACTTAATAGGGGTTGTGGTGGATTCTCCATCACTGGAAAATTTTTTAATTAAGATTGGATCTTGAAGATATGCTCTAGTTCAAAGACGAAATAATTCAAGGAAGTTCCATAGCCTGTGTGGTGCAATATGTCAGACTAGATGATCAGAGTGGTCTTTTCCGGGTTTAGAATATATAAATCTATGAAATGCAACTTGGGTTTATTCCATAGATTATCAAATGCATATCACCACCATATGTATCTGTATGTGTGTGTGTGTTCCGTTTATATCTCTTCAGCTCTCTTTCATGCTCGCTCTCCTACTTTTCTTTTAGAAGCTGGAACATAAAAATCTCTCCTCCACCCCATGGCTTGGTCATCTTTCTCATTCTGCATTTGATCAGCCTGGCTCTTCCTCAGCATTGATAGGAAAGAAGCTGTGGGAAATAATTTAAGTGCTGATGTGGTACAGTAGGGGGAGCTCACATACTTGATGTAAAAGAACGAGGAGTGCTGGTGGCACCTTAGCGACTAAAAGCTTATGTCCAAATAAATTTGTTAGTCTCTAAGGTGCCACTAGTATTTCTCGTTCTTTTTGCGGATACAGACTAACATGGCTACCACTCTGATACTTGATGTAGTTATAGCAACCCTGTAGCCTTGCTCTCAGAGCTTGTCTACACTGGCAATTTACAGTACTGCAACTTTCTTGCTTAGAGGGTGTGAAAAAACACCTCCCCCACTCACCCCCCAAGCACAGCAAGTTTCAGCACTGTAAAGCGCCTGTGTAAACAATGCACCAGGGCTGGGAGCTTTGCCCCTCATGGAGGTGGGTTTTTTAGAGTGCTGGGAGAACTCTCTCTCAGTGCTCTCCTGCAACCACACAAGCCATGTTAAAGTGCTGTCGTGGCAGTGCTTTAGCATTGCCAGTATAGACTGGTCCTCAGTTTCTTAGTATACACGTGGTGGTAGGTTTAGATTTATTCATAGTAAGTGTATCTGCTCCACCGTATAGAAGATGAGATAGCGCTGTCCTATAATTAGTCCAATATCCATGTCTACATGTAATGTACATACAATGTAATTAGTAATGCATATTTTTATAGAAGAGGGAAAAAATGTCTGTTGTAGAGTTTTTGGAGTATAGTTCAAATGTAGATGGCATCCCAGTATTCTTTTTGACATCTTCATTTTTATTTTATTTTATTTTACTTCACAGTAATAAATTTGCCAATGAAAAAGTACAACTGGAGGAGCTAATAAAAAAGAGCAAAGATAATTACAAGGAGTGTATTAAAAGAGCTGTTGCAGCGGAGGTAAAACATGCTACTCTAGAACCTTGCTCCTTTGCATTTCACTAACCCCCACAAAAAAGGTTGATCTGCCCACTTTTCAGAATAGATTTAACAGAGAGATCTAGTGAGGTCTCGTCTTAATGATGACTTCCTTATTGTTACAAAATCACCTACACAACATTTAATAGTATGCTTAGAAGTATTAACATAAACTAATTAAAATTTACTTGCTCAATCAGCAAAGTATTTTTGTGATGCACTATCCTGGATATTTGTGTTCACTTTGTCACTAATTTGCCATCGGTCTTTGAGACACCGCAACTTAGCAAGGTTCTATTGTATTTGTTCTGTGTGTATATTTTTAGAAGTGATTGGATGTTTGGGTCAATGTGGTGTATTGCCAGAAAATTTTTTAAAAGCTACATCTACTATTAAAAGATAATTGCAGTTAACGAATGTTTTATCCCTTTGACATGCACATAGTTTCCATTAGTGGGAATTACTCTCAAAAAACAATGTATTGTTTTATTATTAAAAAATTATTGATCTTGAATGGGAATATCATCACATCTGTTTCTAGTAGAATTAGAATGCACAGATCCCTTTGAATATTTCATTCAGAGGCTGGAATCTTGTAAATAATAGGACTGTCCATAATAGTTCTCTTAGGTGATTTCCTCTAAAACCTTTGTTTTTCTATGTTCAGAATGCTTTGAACTAAGATTTCTTGAATAAAAGAGATGCTATACAACTTTTCTTTTAAGGAAGTTTTGGATTGTCAGATTTGCTTCTGATTGCAAATTGTGTGTTTAAAAAAATGTCCTTGTTGAGCTAGAAGCCTTGAAATAGATTTTTAATCATAAAGATAATGCATAATATCAAGGTTATCTGTTTTCAAAGGATGGGGATGGGAAGAGTTTCACTGTTTATGAAAGTTTTAATGCTCAGCAGACTGTTTGCAGCTACCTGTGAGTCGTTAATTTTCCTCACACAAATCTGCCATTGCATTTTAACACTCCTTAAAATATCTCACTACAGAGATGTTCTAGGTTAGAGCTAGACCTTTCCTGAGTAGAAGTATATTTCACTGCATCATAAAACCACAGCTCAGCATGTTTACTAAAGACCACATTGAGGCTGAATTTAAATTAATAATTACTTAGTTTTTATTTCTTGTGCAAAGGAAAATAACTCTACTGTATGTCTTAAGTCAGTGAATTTAATTTTAGATGTCAGTACTTGAAAACTGGAAGAATACTGAAGTTTGCAAATTAAGCAGCATAGCTACAAATGCAGAAGCAAATATTAAATTCCTAACGTTAATGAACAGGTATGCATTTAATACATAACTATAATTTGTGTAATGACTACGAAATAGAAACATAAGATAAGTCTAACTAGAGAACATTGTCACTATTTCATCTAGAATTACATTTCAGTTTAGAAAATTCAGTAATTGCATATAATTTTTTTACCTTCCTGTTTTCTGGTTTTAGTATTGTTTTATATCCTCTCACTAGTTTAGACTTGCTTTTGTTTGTTTCATAGATCTGTATGTTTTTATTGGAGGTAACATGTAATTCACATTTTCAGCTGCATTGATGACTTAAAATAAATACCATCATAGATGGTTTTTTAGAAAGCTAACTACATCTTTTTAGAATATACTAACACCATGTTAGAGCTTTGTCCAACAATGTGTTTTTGATGTCTTGCATCAGAATTGACAGGCCTGAAAAAGTAAGTTCTGAAAGTTTAGGAAAGCAAAGTGGCATTTATTAGTTTTGTGAATTACATCATTTGAAAAGAATCTTTTCTTGGTTGTTAGCATTCAATCTCTGACCATCCAGTACGGGGAAAAATTCAGAATAAAAGACTTCCCATTTCTATGCCTGTTCTAGTTTAGCCATGATGGTTCATGCAGCTCAGAACTATCCACAGTTTCCTGTCTGACGGTATGAGGAAGGGAGAAGGACTAGAATTAGAAGATGCAACAAGACTGATGGGCATGGTGGAGGTCTGTTTCTGCATGTGAGGAGACAGAGCTGGGATTGGCTCCACCAAAGGTCCTTCCTCCTCCCTGCAGGGTATCCTTAGGAGGCTGGCAGTTCCTAAGGGTTACATTAGTAGACAGACACTGATACTTTGTTAACATTCTGTGTGACTGAAGTCTTCTGCTTTGATTTACCTGGGAGGGGAAGGAGAGCATTATACTTTTGGGTAGCAGTTTTCTCTGTTGGAAAATCACATACAAATTCAAGTTATCACATTATTTTGAACTGAAAATTTGAAATATTTCAGTGGTCCCACTACAGTGTTACCTCAGTTGAAGTCACAGATTGATTCTTGGGAAACATTTATTTCAAATATCAAGAAAGAAATGGAAAAAGTAGAAGTAAGTCTGTTTTCCAAACACATTTTCCTGTATTATGAGTCCTCTTTAATTATCTCTTTTTACCAAATGTAGAATTGTGATGTGCCTAGTAGGTTAAACAAAGTGGGAGATGGATGCAAACTGTTAGTTTGAAAATAATTTAACAATCATAAGTATTTGGATTTATATTTCCTTTATAATTATTTAATACAGATCTCATATAGCTACTCTTGATGTATTTACTTAAATGAATAACTTGTAAGAGCCCTGATGAAGCATACACACCTATGTCTGTCTGGAGCCATATTGAAATTAGCAGAGGTCCATGTGGGTTTGTGGTTCTTTTAAATGAAGCACCAATGACTTCAGTGGGGCTTCATGTGGGCCAGGGTGTGCACTCATGCAGGCATTCTTGCTGAATTGGCCAGAAATGTGACCACCTTTTTTCATTAGCTTACCAGTCCACATATCTTATAATGAATCTTCTCTTATGTTTGGGGTAGGGTGTGGAAAACAAATAAGGCTGTTTACAAAAACAACAAAAATCTTAGGAAGCTGAACAACTGGTAGTGGTACACAGTTGGAGAAAAATATTCTCAGTAATTCTAAATCTGTAAAATTAATGAATGTATCTTTTCATGGTCATATTTTTAATCTATGCGCTAACATAGCAAAAAGGAAATCAAATTTCTATGTAGTCTTATTTCTTTGTAATAGTGTTAATTGGTACTTTGAGGTCTTATTTTGGTGTAAGTGGAATAATATAAAGGCTGATTTGTTTTTGGTTTTCTTGGTCTTTTTCTGTAGTCTCAGTATGAAGAGAGAATTCACTTAGTGAAAAATGGTGCACAGCTAAATGATCTCTCTAAAGTGAAAGCTGCTGATCTTCAGTCTCCTCCTAGCATCTCAGTAAGTATCTCAAAGCTGCTAGCAACTCTGATTTTTTTGTTTCGTAGAAAGCAAGGGAAACCACTAAGTTCTTCTTTGAGATGTTGTCAGTGTGAATCCCACTGTAAATGTGCTTGTGCTTCATGCATTTGAGATTGGAAATTTTTTTAATAAACACGTCTGTGCCTCCTCATGTTGGGGCAGGAAGGGTGGGGTAGCAGTGATCGTCCCTCAGTTCCCTCTTACTGCCTACTACGAGGAGATGGAGCCTAACAAGTGTCTGATCAGGCACTCTCTTCAGAGACTATAAACTGTTTTTTCAACCAACTTCAAAGAAATCTTCATCTTCACATTCTTTGGAATTGGATGGTCCAAAAAAGAAAAGATTACAAGGGTGACCCCCTCGTACAGCAGGGCAAGGTGCTTCGTATCAACTGCCACACCTCATGGTTGACTGCAAACCTTCAAGATTCAAACATTGCCTGTCCTGTAAGAGTATGATTTCTATCAAAGAAGGACAAAGCTGCTTCTGCTTTGGAGAAAGCCATATCCCAGTCATGTGCTCTGTGTGCAAGGCCTTTTCCTCCAGGACCCACAAATCCAGGGATGATTGGCTCAAGCTACATCTGCTAGAGTAATCCCTGTGGGTCAGTTTGGATACAGAGATGATAATAGCTACCAGAGCAAAGCCAGATTCACCAGCATTCCCTCAAGTGCACATCAGACCTGGTATCAGGTAGTGGAAAGAAGGCAAAAATGATACAGGCAGAGCTTTACCAGCAACTTTGACCCCAACCATGTCAATGTCATTGAAGTCCTGTGCAGCAACAGCACTGGCAGTAAAGCCTCTCAAGCTTTTTATATACCTTCCCACTGATTTCCCATGGTAATAACAGAAGTTAAGTAAGACAGCACCGCAGTTATCCTCATTGCTGGCTACTGACCAAGGCAGTGTTGGCTGATGGACCTTTTACTAGTGTCAGTTCAACAGCCTACTCAGTTCTCGGCCTCCTCAGATATGATCCCACAGCACCACAGCCAGATACTCCATCCAGATCTAAATTCACTGCATCTGACAGCATGGATGTTGAGTGGTTGAGTAGCATGGACAAGGACTGCTCCCTAAAAGGTCCAAGAAATCCTGACACAGAGCAGGAAGACACCTACTAAAATGCTGTATTTGTCTCTAAGTGGAAGAGGTTATTGATGTGGGCCAGTCAACATAGTCTATTTTCAATCCAGGTCTTGATTCAGAAGAATCTTGACTATTTATGGTTCCGTTCTACTCCGTTCTATTAAGGTCCACCTCCCAACCGCATTGGCATACCATCTGCTTGTGCAGTTGTGCTTAGCTTTTTCTCACAAATAGTATCAAAAGTTCCTCAAAGGGTTATTACATACATACTCACCGGTCAGAGAACCTGCCCCTACCTGTGACATCAACACAGTCCTCGTTAGACTCATGGAGCCTGGTCCCTTTGATCCATTTTCAGAGAGCTGCTTACAGTTACCTCACTCTGAAGAATCTTCCTCTTGGCTATCACTTCAGCTAGAAAAGGTAGCTAGCTTCCAGAACTTATGGCTAATCCTCCCTAAATGACCATTTCATGGGGATAAAGTAGTGCTAAGACCTCACCAAAATTCATCCCCAAAGTAGTCTTCAGAATTTTATCTAAACCTATCAATTTACCCATCTCCTTCCTGAAACTACAGTCTGCACTGGGCAAAAAGGAAGTTGCGCACATTTAGACATGTCCACAACTTTGTTTTGTTGCATTGACAGGACCCTTCACACTGTCTCCTCATGTTTCTGGCTATAGCTGGGCATTCTGAAGATCAGGCCATCTCTTCACAGAGCAATGGATTACAAACACACTATCTCTGTTACCAGCTGGCTGGTGTATTAGGTGGGAGATACTAAATCTCACTCCGCCAGAGCTCCAGCAGTACTGTTACGTGCTTCAGGAATATGCCTATATCAGAAATCCGTAAAGCAGTGAAATGGAAAAACCGACTGACCTTTGTCAAATGTTTTAGACTTGGCACTGGACATGGCTGCAAAGGACTGTTTGAGTGATGCGCTGAAAAAAAACGCTTACCCTACAGTGGGGATCTCAAAGTCCCAGCCTGCAGGCCATCTGTGGCTCAAGATCTTCCCCACTGTGGGCTGTGGAGGAGAGACGCATGCAGCCATGCTGACCGATGTCTGCTGCAGGCGCCACTCCCCACGGCTCCCGTTGGCTGGGGGAGAGTGACAGGGATACCATCGCTAGTCACCAAGCAGCGTCAGCCATAGAGGCAGCATCATTAGTTGTCGGGCAGAGTCAGCCATGGAGGCGCTATGACTTTTTTCCACAATGAATATAAACAAGTCAAAATGTCGAACACAACTATCTGATGCACACCTTGCTGCAATCCTGAAGGTTTCAACTGCTCAGTCACTGAGACCAAACGTCAACAGACTGACAGAACTGAAGTGTTGCCAGGTCTCTGGCAAACACTAAAATCTCTTTTGCAGGTGAAGAATTGTATAAAGTTTTATGACAGTTTTATTATTTGTAAGAAATTTGAAATAAAAATACAGTATAAATGTTTTCTGAACACCATCTTCAGTGACATTATTGGCCTGCTGGGAGGATTTGAGGACTGGCACTGGCCTTGAGGTAAATTGCCCTACAGTAACTGATTCTTTGCTGTTGTCAGTGTGAGTTCCCTAATCTGCCTTCAGTCTGCTCTTTTCAGAGTCCTCATCTAACATGGGTTTCAAATGGCAGGAAAATGGAGGGCGACTCACAGCTGCCCCTTCCTTATGTCTGTGCGTGGGAGCACAAAGAGGCATGTGGCGCAAGCGCAGCCCCAAAACAGACTACTATTCTAAAACAGAAAACACAAGAACCTCCAGTCTCACGTGCATTAGACACTTGTGCACCTGCAGTGGGATCCACACTGATATCAACTTGAACTGTAGGATATCAGCCCTCACTGTAGGGTCAGGAGCTGTTCTTTCTCACCACCACCGGAAGAATTTTACTGTTTAAAATGAATATTCATTTAAATGGTAACTCTCTTGCTGATTTAAATCTATATTAACTCTTAGGACAATGAGATTTGACAGAGCATTTATATGTAATGTGTATAATTACTTGACAACATGACTGTCCTCATTAATTATGGTCAAATAATGTGACTGAAAATTTAGGGCATTCTACAGTTTATATGTGGTGAGTTTTGGGCTATTGGACAAAACAAATGCAGCTTTCTTGCAGACCTGTGCTTGTTTAGTTCATTTGCTTGTGAGTCCCTAGAATGTCCTTTCACCGCACGTCATCTTATATTGGAGCATTTCTGGTGAGTGAGCTTTGAAAATAGCCAGAAACGTTTGATGTGGTTGGTTTGGTCACCAGCCTCTTTTCATGTTTTTGTTAATTTGTATTCTGTAGCCAGATGACCCAGTCAGACTGGGGGCCCCGTTGTACTGGGGACTGTGTACGCAGCTTCCCTGGGTAGTTTTGTTTTTAATCTTTTTCTGAATAGTTAATCCAGGTAGAGGTTCGCCTTTGAATTTTGCACCACATGAAAACCGTTCTTTCTCTCTCTCGCCTTCCCTTTCCTTAAATATCATCTTTTTCTGTACTCTGAGTATTGATCTCTTAAGCCCTTCTCAATGCTGCTTCATTCTTACATAGTATTGTTATGGGTTGGATTAAACTTTGTTGAAATTTGTGGGTGTAATAGCTGCCTTTTATTCATGATAAAAATGTTTAATGGCTTTTTTTATATTTATGTAACCACATAGCTGAAACAATAGGGGGGTACCACCGAAAACACAGGCATATATTAAAACTTGAGCAGAAGCTGAACTATGTGGCCCAGGGGGATAGATATAATAAATGCTGGAGCTAAAGCATTAATTGGTGGAGATGTGTACATCTGAATGCCTCAGAGAAACAGGAGAAAGACTAGAGGAGCAAGGAAGCACCAGAGAGCCTGAACAGGCACTGGGAATGTGGGTCTGAGAAATTGGAGTGCTTTTGGGGCTGAGGTGTTTGGAGCTTGGAGCAAACAGTTTCCTATTTGATTACTTCTGTGTCCAGGAAAATAGATAGATATGATTGCGTCAAGGATATCTGAATCCATCAATTTCCCTTCCTAACGGAAACAACCCAAAAGGCTCTGAACTTTGCTGAATTTCTCTGGTCAAAGTGGGGTTACGATAGTTTTCATCTTTAGATAGCTTTATCCTGATTTTATAGATGGGGAAACTGAAATTAGTACTGTGTTCTTGATCTTTTATCTGATTTCACTGTAGACTAATGCAAGGAAAACGTGATTCATTTTTGAAATAATGTCATCTCCATGGTACTCTCAGCCCCAAGAGGTTTTGGTGGGTAGGCACTGAACTTAGAAATCAAAACCCTACTTTTCCCCATAATGATAAAAAAAGCTGCCTTCTAGTTTGCTGAGGCAATCCATATCAGTATGGGTTGTGTTTTTGTTAATGGCCTCAGCTTTTTTATGAGATGATGCTTTTCATGCCACTATAGAGTAAAATCTACTGAAGCTTTATGGAGCATCCGTCTGCATTTAGTTTTGAAGTGGATTAATTTATGGAACTACATGCGAAATAATTTTGTGGACAGCTGTCAAATTAGTAATGTTTTCTAAGTCTTGTACTTCTTCCATTTGAGTATTTCCCTTTTTAAAAGGGCCATTTCTGCCTGTCTTTTAACTTTATTTGATCATTGACATATATGAACTGCCCAGGCCCAGCTTGTGGGGAAAAGGGCTGAGCGATCTGGAAACTTGCAGGAGGGGGCAACGTGAGAACAGGAGAACCACCGTGCCCCTGGCAGGCCAACCAGAGCAAGCCTTGTGCAGCTCGGTGTTTGCATAAATCCGAGGAGAGGGGCAGTGGAATGTGACCTCCACAACCCCTCACCTCTGTTTTGGGGGGCAGTGCCTTCCCTGCCCTCCAAACTACGCCCAGGTGTGTGGTTGACCAGTCAGTTTGTAACTCTCGTGTTCCTATTTCCAAGGTTCTGGTGTATAATCATTCAGATTATAAATACGCTGAGTCCTTATTACCTTAAGCCAAATATCGTTTGTTTATTTTTATTAGCTTAGCACAGGGGCAGGCAACCTATGGCACGCGAGCCAAAGGCGGCACACAGCTGATTTTCAGTGGTACTCACGCTGCCTGGGTCCTGGCCACCGGTCTGGGGAGCTCTGCCTTTAAATTAAATTTTAAATGACTCGTAGACATTTTAAAAACCTTATTTGCTTTACATACAACACTAGTTTAGTTCTATATTACAGCCTTATAGAAAGAGACCTTCTAAAAACGTTAAAATGTATTACCAGCACGTGAAATCTTAAATTACAGTGAACAAATGAAGACTTGGCACACCACTTCTGAAAGGTTGCTTTAGCACATAGCAGCCCTATTAATGGACCAGGGCCTCATTGTGCTAAGAGTTGTACAAAGATAAATTCATTTACAAAACAAGCATTAAAATCCAATTCTAGAACATAAGAATGTCCATACTGGGTGAGCCTTAACATGTTTGAAAATAGTACTTGACTAATATTTTAATTACTCTTGATCTTT
The DNA here is from genome assembly GCA_007922305.1 of Dermatemys mawii. Lineage (NCBI taxonomy): Eukaryota > Metazoa > Chordata > Testudines > Dermatemydidae > Dermatemys > Dermatemys mawii. The sequence continues at coordinate 1,475,524 of ML677384.1, read as the reverse complement.
GGGGGGGATTTTTTGTAGGTAATGCAAGGCATTCCTCCTATTAATGATCCAGCCGTCATAATGTATTCATCTGCACATGTACGTCCCACTTTACTTCCTGCATTTTCAAGCTCCAAAGATCAAAGTCCAGTGCATTCCACACTTAAGGTGCAAACTGGAAATAAAACAGCATGTAAAAGTTCTAATTCTTGTTCAGCAAAGAATGGATCAGTGGAAATACCATTTGAAACTTTAGGAGCATCATACGCTGATCAAGTCCAAGTAATCCAGCCAACAAGGATTTCTGGAACTACTGCTTGGAACAAGCAGCCAAACCAAAGACCACTAAATGATCCAGCATCAGCTATGCAGTTGGGAGCTGTTACAGTGTCAAACAAGAAGGCACTTTCAAAAGCACTTGATAATATCATTGAGCGTCTAACGGCTATATTTCCACACTATACAAGGTAATACTATTTTTAAAGGGTTTTTTCCTTTTTTGACTTCTAACATGTGCTGGGTTTCTTGGCAGGGATTCTCCTCATATTTTAGCTGGGAGCAGGATAAGCTCTTGGGTGATTTTTCTCCCTATTTGGGGTTTCTTATCTTCCCATTTATCTTGTAAAATGTTCAGCTGGAGGAGGATTCTCTGCGGGTACATGAGGCGAAATTTCGTAGCGTTTGAGTCTAAAGGGGTTAGGTATGGGGCAGCGTACTTGGCGAGGTGTGCAGGATGGAGCCCACTCTGAGGTGGCGTGATAACTGCTAAGGTGTGCAATAGAGAGGAGCTTCCTTTAGACTTCACAAAGTAAGTGGGATGTGGCATTTTGATTATACCTAGCCACATGCTTCAGATAATGGAATTTATGTATGCTGTTACCAATTTGCTGCTAGTTTGCAGGATCTCCAAGTCCTGACAAAGGTGATGTGTCCACCCCATCCCCAATCTTCTTTCCTCTTTTATTAAGTGAGGAAATTCTTTAACCAGGGCCTTATGTTAGTGATAGAAAGTTATGATTACACCGGCACGTACACATTCTTAACTTTGCTCCCTTTTGTGTGTCTGTACATTGACAGACTAAAGCGTTACATTATTTTTAAACACAATGCAGTGCTACCCCAATTTTCTACATTATGTGCTACTGTGTGTGTCAAAGTCCATTTGTCATTTATATGCAAATACTCAATAGTTACACAACAGATAAAGTCTATACCATAGAAGTAATAGTAAAAAGTCCTGTGTATAGTACCTATATACCAACTTGCAGGCATTAGCTTTAGTTATGTGCTTAGACCCCTAATTTGCACCTGCACTTAGCTGTGCTTCTGCTTCAAAAGAGACAAAATTATTCAGTACCTACCATAGAGATTACACACTAATTATAGTCTTCTCTCAAAGGTACAGTGATCTATTACTGCAAACATGTTGGTGTAAGTATAAAAGTCTGAACAAATATTGCAAGGTGGAGGTATATCCAAGGTGGCAGGAAATTTTGTATTGTATTGTAATAGAGGAATAAAAATGTAATAATGTAATTCAGCTCTGTGATAGTGTATGTACGTGGGGGCAAAGTAGAGAAATTGTTAGTGCAGCCTTGGTGTTCTTGCATTTTGAGTTCTTAACCATGCAACTAATAAGACTCTCTTTAGTTTTTATTTAGACTAAGCATAGAATAGTAAAATGTTTTTAATAGAATAATAAAAGGTCAAGTAAGTGTCATTTCCTTTACATAACATTAGGAATGCGACAAGGATAGTGGTACTTTATAAAAGGCCCTTGAGTTCTCTCTCAAGTACGGTCTTTGACGTACTGTAGAAGAGAAAGTTACTAGAGCTCCTTCCAGAGTCTTGTATGTACATATTATTTAAAAATTAGTATACAACCAAGAAGCATGCTAGAACAAACACTGAAGACGAAGCAGAGCCATTCGTTCAGGTTAAAGTTATTTTATTTTCTCTGGAAAAAAAATAATCAACTTCTACACAAAACATAAGAACAAAGTAATTCTAAAAGTAAGCTTTTTGTGCTAGAAAAAAAACCATATAGGCTATTTCACCTATTTTGAAATCCCAAAATCGACTAGGTAAATAGCAATTTAGTGCCTACACTTTTTATGGATTTATAACTTCTAGTATGAACTCAGTATGATTTTTAAAAAAAATCACCTATGAAGTTCTATAAATTTCTGAATTTTTTTAGCTTGATATTTTTGTAGCCCAAGTGCTAAGTGCTTGTCCCTTCCTGTCTGCAATTTCCCAGAAACCATAGTATCAGTTTACTTTGCTTCCACTCATTTCTTTGCCAGCCTTGTTTTTAATTTTTTGGCTAGAAGTGAGTGACCTTTCCTCTCCCTCCTTTATTCACCTCCCCTGGATCAGGTAAAGAGCAGGTCCGTTCCATAAACACTGGTGACAACTCCTGCTGAGCAGATAGAGTCCCAAATCTCCAAAAAATTACAAAGGGAAAAAAGAAATGTAAAGAAATCGAAAAGTATTTCTCCTCTGACTCAGGCTCTGCCGCCTTTAATGTGAAGGAGAGTTCTCGCATTTAGGCTCTGTGCAGAGCATGGAAAACATGCAGCAAAGGTTTTTCACCCTCTGATAAATTGAGACACATGCAGAGAGGTTTCATCTGCTCTCCAGATCAACCAGAATTGGCACACGAGGACAAGCAAATACCTGCCTTCCATATCCTCGCTTCAGATAGCAGGCCCACTGCCCCTTTTTGAGAATGTGAACAGGAAGGCATGGGAAATACCGGACACAGCTAAGCCAATAAGCAGGTGTGCACTTAGATAAAAGTTGCAAGCACCAAAAAATGCCATTACAGAAATACCAAAGGATGATACTGCAGTAGCATCTCTATCAAAAGAAATGGTAATCCTGGGTGAAAAGGATTTCTCTCCCAATGATACATAAAAGGAACTGGCCACTATATGCTTCACAAGAGACAGTCAGGATGACCGTAAAGCCATGAAAATAAGGACCATCCTGACTTCTGGTCTGTCTAAAGAAAGTAACCCCAGCAACAGACTTTATGGCAGATGCCTCTGTGGATGGAGTGAGAGTCTCAGCTAGTGCCATGGCTCACTGTCCCCTGGACAACAGATGCCTACTCCAAACAAATTTCTATGCTCACCCAAATACACAGGTTGTCTCCTGTCTGGAGAAAAATTGGATTAAGCTGTGGCAGACAGCACTTCCAAACCAGAATAGTCCCTTCCAATACAGTGTGTTGAGAAGGAACTACAAGCCCCATAATATACAAAAATACTCCTTGAATTTTTCATTTCTCAGGAGAATGGTCTCTATTCACTACGGACAAGTAGGTGAAAAATAGTAAGTTGCGGCTACTCTCTGAGGGCCTCACCCATCCCTCCTTCATCCACTCCATCTCAAGCAACCCCATCAAACCCAAACTGGTGATAAATGAACATTTTGGATGTAGGAGCAACAGAAAGGTTCTTAGGGCTATCCTCCATATTTTCATCATCCAGAATTTTAAGGGAGAGGATCATGGCATGGGAATGTCAGCGATTTGGACCTCAGACTCAACAAATGGTGGAAGAACGCAAATTCCAGAGGGAGACCCTAGCGTTGACTGTAACATCTTTGTCCCCAGGGGACATCCTTGCCTCTGAACCTTCTATTTCTGGTTACCTTTGAAATCAGCTATTTATTTTTTAACATTGCAACTATTTTCTTGGGTCAGCCCTTTGTGGTTAAAACATTAACTGCTGGTGTTTCATTATTTCAGATTGGTGTTATATGATAAGAGCAGTGAAAACTAAACACTGTCAGAAAGGTATCTTGAAATGTGTCTACTAAAGTGCATTTAAGAATGTCAACCTCTCCTCCCTCCCATTTTTTTTTAAAAGAGGGCCACTACTATGAATCTAAAGCCTTTTAACAAAGACTTTTTTTACTGTAACTGTGCTGACTGAATCACAATACAAACTGTTGTAAAACTCTGTCCTTTACTTTTTTCCCCCTTGCAGTTTTGATCTTACTAACTTCATAAAAGAAGTACAAATTAAAAATGGAAACAAACTTTCAGGATTGAGCTCAGATGAAATCCTTACCAGAGTGACAGAACTCATTTTGGACCATCAGAATAAGAAAAAGGTACATGGCAGATGTCAGACTTTTTGCACCATAATTGATTAAAATGGTGAAACAAAGCTGAAGAAGATACTGAATGTTCTTTAGCAAATGCATGGCATAATGCTTGATGATGATTAAAATTTCCTTTGCAATACCTCTGTAGGCTCCGATGTTAGCAAAGGGAACTGAGAAGCCAGCATCCTGTGCTGTAACACAGACTCTGAAAGTAGCCAAGTCTGCTGTGGGAAATGTATCTAGCCTATCCACAGCAAAGCCTTCCTTTAAAACTGTTGCAAACAAAACAACTCAGCCAACCCGCCAGCCATGGAGACCTGTTGGAGGACCGTTACAATCAAAATGGATAAAATCAAATGATTATACTGTAAGTTTTCTTTACTCTTCCACTAATTTAAAAAAATATATGTATTCAATTGATACATCAAAGCACAAGAGGGCAATTTTATGATGCATTACTCCATGGTTTTTAATTAAGTCAAGGTATTACATCTCACAAAAAATCAGCTAAGAAATCAAAATTTTTATATTTTAAAAAAGAAAATCTGTATTAATTTGCTTCACTAATGTTCTTAAAAGATACTTTGAAATATTTTAATTAGTCAGATCAGATCTTTGTGCATTGCCATAATTAATGAGACTGCCTGTAAATACTTGGCAGTAAATGCAGCATAGCTTTGTTACACACATATCAGATCCAATGAGGGATGCCTTTTCTTCTAATGCCTGTTTCTTTAGGCATTGTAAGCCAATTCTCTGAGTGTTCTCTGGTCTTCAGAGCAGAGATCTGCAAAGTCTCTCCCTGTGCTCTGCTCTTGGCTGTGCCACTAACTTGCTGCAGAACTTCAGACAAATCACTTACGCTCTTCCTGCATCAGTATACTCATCTGTATAATGGTGATGGGTACCCTACTTGATATCTTCCCTACAAAATTCTTTGAAATACTCAAAATTTATTATTCACTTTCCTAGTCTCTATTTTTAGAAGCATACTGCATGTAACAGCACTATTAGATGTGATAGTGTATGAGGATTTATTTTAAAGGTGACTTGAAAAGGCAGAATGAGATTTATCTGAGATGTTTGCAGGATGCCATAATATGCAAACAAAAATGGGAGATGGGATTCCAAGACTTTGAATCACTAAACTTTGCCTTTTCCTAAAAATGTCATTGCTCTGTCTTTGAAAGCATTCCACAATGGTGTCTCAGCTTCAGTAGTATCATTTAGGGTATGTCTTCACTATCCGTCGGATTGGTGGGTAGAGATTGATCTTTTGGCGATCGATTTAACCCATCTCATTAAGATGCGATAAATCGATCGCCAGTGGCGCTCCTGTCAACTCCCAAACTCCAGCTCACCGAGAGGTGCAAGCTGGAGTCGATGGGGGAGCGCGACGACAGCCACCGCCGTGAGGACAGCAGATAAGTTGGCCAAAGATACGCCGACTTCAGTTACGAAGTTGCGTCTCTTCGGTCGATCCCTCCCCCTACTGTAGACCAGCCCTTACATTACCAGCTTATTTACTTTGAAATATTATTTTCTGTTCTGTTGTGCTTTTAAAGAAGATAGGAGGAATGGGTTTATTTACAATAGGTTGTAAGCTCTTCAGGGCACAATCTATGCCTGTTTTATGTTTGGAAGGCACTCAACCCACTGTGTTACAACTAGCTAACTATACTTGATATTTTTTTTTAAGTAGTTGTTAACCTTACCTAAAATATATATTTAAATTATTTTATCTCTAGACATCTGATGATGATCCCTGCATAATATGCCATGAGGAGCTAAGGCAGGAAGATGTGTGTGTGCTAGAATGTGGACACAGTTTTCACAGACAGGTAAGGATTATTATTTTTTTTTATATTCTCATACTACTTACCTGTGAGTCTTTGGAACCTACCTATCTGGTGTAAAAATATTTTTTGAGTTAGACAGATCTTCCCTCTTTCAAAAAAGCCCCCCAGTTTTATAGTATTTAGTATTGATATTAAAGTAGCAATTCATATATTGTATCTCTTGTAATAACTCATTGTATGTTTGAGAATATTCCTCTTGTATTTTCAGTTGGCAAAATTTTCTTGCATTTTAGAGAGCTAGACACTAAAATGATTTTGTTAAATTACCATTTAAGCTTAAAAGTAAAGGCTGACTGCAGCCCCACTATTCAAAGTTTCATAAAGTTAGTAATTAATTACATATTTCTGCATCACTTTAAAAAACTAAAGTGCTATAGAAATGCTAAGGTCATTAGTAAGGCTACGATTCTGTCATGGGCATTTTTAGTAAGAGTCACGGACAGGTCACGAGCAATTAACACAAATTCACAGACATCGTGACCTGTCCCTGAGTTTTACTAAAGATGTCCACGACAAAAAGGGGGAGGGAAGCAGGGTCCAACACCCTGCCCTGCTCTGGCTGGGAGTTGTGGCCCCTACCCCATGGCTGGGAGAGACCCTCCGCCCGCAAACGCAGGGGATCCCCTGTGGAGCCTGGGAAGCTTCTGGAGGATTCTCCAAGCTGTGGGGGCAGCCTGCACCTCCCAGCCACTGTGGACTGAAATCACAGAAGTCTGTGGAAGTCAGATTCCTCCGTGACCTCCATGACCAAATTGTAGCCTTACTCACTACCAGTCGAACTCCAGACCTATAATAGGAACACAGGTTTCATTGCCAGTATTTTGTTAAAAGGACAGGCACACATGAAAATAGCTACATCTATAGGAAGTTCTTACAGTAAGGAAGAATCAACATTGTATACTAAAGTACATTAACTACTGATATGTAGGACTTCAATAAAGCTGATGATTGAAAAGTTGTCCATGTGCACTTAATTATCTTTTTGTTTGTTTCCAAACCTTACACACTTATCTTTATTACACTTATTTTTAATTGGTATATACCAGAAACTGATTTTTAAAAAACCCATAGTTTGTGTAGCATCATGGAACCAGAGGCTGGATTTTTTTCCAACACCAAATCTTAACTTATGGTTGAATGCTTTGGAAAACTACCTATTTTTAAATAATATAATTTTATTAGTGTTTATCACTAAGTTGAAAACTCTTAGTATAGCTGAAATTAACTAAAGATTTCTGACATTTCTCTTGCCATCTTTTACAGTGTATTGGAACCTGGCTTAAAACACAAAGGACATGCCCAACATGTCGAGTTCATGTTCTGTTACCTGAAGATTTCCCGAAGCTTCCTGGACGAAACAGACATGCTTAAATCTTGCCTTACTGTTAATCTTCAGATTAGTAAGAAGATGCAATTCATATTAGTAGCTGCAAATAAATAAACTTGGTAACAAAATGTAGATGTATAATGTGCTGCCTAGAAACAAAAGCAAAATCCTGGTTCTATTGAAATCAATGAAGCCAGAATTTCACGGAGTGTTCTAGGTCATGAGAAATAAATATTATCAGTTTTATTCCAATTAAAATGTAGAAGAAAAAAAATGAAACCAGTTAATTTTTAATACTGACAATGCTGTGTTTTTCATGATTATTGGCCAAGTGGATGTTGTATTAACATACCACATGCTATCTTGAAGAGGGTTTTGTATAGCTTTTTTATGTAATTATCCAGTTTGTATATTTAAACTGAACAGAATGTGTTTCCCAAGTATATGAAGGTAAAATATGGGGGGTACTTATTTTAAAGGGATACCAAAGTCACATAGGCCATCAATTATACCTTCTTCAAGGGAAGGCCTCTGTGCTTCATCCTGGAAGATGAAAAGTGATCTCTCTTGAAAATTCAAGCAAAAGGTTATATAATTACATAAACAGCTATTAAGGAACATAATTTTTTGGACCTAAACACTGTTCTTTTTTTGAAAGTTCTCGATCTTTAAAGGGTCATGATCAGATACCATTTGACTCCAAATTTAGCATTTGTAAAAATTTGTCCTTTTATAAAAAAAATTTTTAAAAAAGACTTTAGCTGATGTTTACATGAAAAAGAAATCAAAATTCCAATGAGCTCCTTTAACGTTCTCCTGCGAAGTTGGAACACCAACATTATTATAAAAAAATAAATAACTTTTTTTCAGCTTGGTCAGTCAATAAGTTAACCAGCTTAAATAAGAAAAGTAGGATCTTTTAAAACTTCAGTTTTAATTAGCTGTGCTGTTTGTAGGATTGTTTTTAATAAGATTAATCTATAAATTTCCTATGTGTACACAAAGTAGTGATTGTAGTGAGGCTTTAAATCACAACTTGTTCAGAACCCATATGATAATTCTTGGGTTTTTTTCCCACAGATAGTTTCCACACCAATACTCTTTTTATATAAACCACAACTTTAAGTATTTTGAATTAGACATTATTTTATATTTTGAATAACCACTATTATGTGTTAACATTTTCTGATTGTAGACCTCAAATTGAATGATTTATTCATTTTTATCATGTTTATTTTTACTCTAACTCACGTCATGGGTTAAATCTGCTGCTGCAGCATGCAGTTTGATTTTCGTTTTAAGTTCTATAAGAACCTACATTTTCCTCCAACTGTAAATGTTATTTTTTAGAAGATGAATCAAGTATCATTGTTAGTTTTTAAATTGAAATTGTATTCTTTTGTTCTTTGATATGTATGGGGTAAATGTACCTGGAAAATTAGATTTGTTACATTACTTTTTATTGAACCAGTCAAAAATGTTTATCTGAACTAAGTTTCGTGTTGGTGTTTTTGAATTGTCCCCTTTTGTTGGTGATTAAGTGCTTGCAGTTGGAGCAGTTTTAAAAAAATCTGCTTCGAACTGCCTCTACTTGCCTAATATTTTGCATTAGTCTTGTAGCATTTTCTTCAAGTTTTGAAGATCAATACTGGTTAAAAGTTAAGATCTGTTAATTGCTGAGTAACTTGTCATAGCAACCTGAAGACCGAAACTAGGCTACATACCACTAAACATTTCAGACTCTGAAAATGTGAAGAGTATTAAAGTTGACTGGTTACATGAAATAAAATGTCTAATATAACATAATCCTCTCCCACACCCAGCCTCTTTATACTTCTTTTGAAGTTTTTTGTTAAATCTACCTTGTAATCAATTTAGTATGTTTAATGTTAATTTGAGGCTTGTGATCAAGTAAAATTATTTCCACATCTAAAATGTGTGGTTTCTTTGTATAAATGAGTGTGTTTTACATATGTAACTATTAACTAAATTATTACATCCACTGATTAGGAACTCACATCTTACCTAAACATAACTTAAGATTTCCTTCCTTAGGAGTAACCTCTCTCCCAATCCATGACTTTGCCACAAAATGAGTTTGGTACACCTATTTTACACAAACTTTCATAGGCGATACTCGAAGTATAGGGATATGGAGGTAAGCTAAGGTCCTGAGAAATCAGAATATTATTGGGAAATATAACAGCTAGAGTTCTATCTTGACTTTTTTTTTCTTTGGCTGAGATCTAGTATTATTCTGGATGTCCTGATGTTCCTATATTCCCACCCCCAAACAACTTGAAAGCATAAAGGGTGGAGTAGGTCCAACCACCTTTTGATTCCTTCTTACCACTTTGCAACAGAACTTGGGCTCTACCCACCTTGTTCCCCACACCTGTAGACCTCATTAGAGTAGTTACTTAGTTGTAGTTACCTTCTGATTTTTATATTGCCAGGGGGCAAAACTAAACAAAACAATTTGTTGTTATATTAAGTACAGTTCTACATACAGGGGCCTTAGACTTCATGACAGGACTTAAATCCCCGATGTTTAAATCTTGTCCCTACTGTGGTGTTTCTATGCCTCTTAATGACTGGCACACTAGGTGCCTTTTTGGTTTTGGATCATTGTTCTAGATAACACCATTTCTTGAAGTGGACTCAGAAGGCAAGGGATACCAACTTAAAGCTTTCTATTGGAGCACCCAACAAAGCTTGCTTCAGACTCTGAAGAGACAGAGGCGGCCAAGGGTCAAACCCCTCAGCCCTCCATTACTATTACCATCCCTGTGAAATATGCTTCTGCCCTGAGCTCTTGGGCTGCCTCCTTGACCAGAAACTTCAGTTGTCAGTTACTGAGATTTGAGGCGCACAACAGGCCTTCTTGACGCATTTGACCTTGTACTGGGGGAGGACGTTCCAAAACAAGCCTAAACATACGTCACCTTCTTCAGTACTTATGAAACTAAGAAATGAGTCACTATGTCTTGGACTCATCTCAGGTTTCACAGTCAAGTAGTAAACAACCCAGACAGGGTCCCTTCAACACTGACCATGTACTGAGTGACTCCAGTATCATCCAGCTCTGCAGACCACAGTCCTTTTGGTACATGTTCTTAAGTAGCAGCGTCTGTATAGATATTTTCTCTATACGTGTCCTCAGCACTGACATTCTGAAGCCCAGCATCTCCCACAGTTACAATTTGTATGGGTTATTGCCCTCCTGGCTGCAGTTTCCAGAGGCGGTTCACAGCTGTAGCACAACCTGTTCAAGTCATGCCCCCTTCTGCAGCTTACTGCCAGATCTTCTGCCTGTGTGGTAGCATTCACGTGCCTGTTCAGTTTGCTCCAACCTGAGCCAGGCACACACTGCACTGACAAGCTTAAAGGCAAATACTCATCTTCCAGATCTGAGACAGACAGCAATCCCATTGTACCCATCCGTGCTGACATAATCAGGTAGGAATTGGAAATATCTGACCAGAATAAGCACATAAATAGGCACACATTTAGATAAGTCGCAAGCACCAAAAAAAAAAAAAATGCCATTACGATATACCAGGGTTTCCCAAACTTCACTGCATCACAACCCCCTTCTGACAACAAAAATTAGTACATGATCCCAGGAGTGGGGACTCAACTTGCCCAATCCCTGATGTCCCAGGTTGGGAGGGCCCAAGCCCCATGGCCCTGGGGGGTGGGGCACAAAGCCAAAACCTCCGGGCTATAGCCCCAGCCAGGGTTCCTGTAACCTGAGCCGGGCTGCCCAGGACTGAATCTGTTGGGCTTTGGGCTTCAGGCCTGGGTAGTGGGACTTGGGCTTTGATCCTAGGCCCCAGCAAGTCTAATGGCAGCCCTGGTGACCCTGTTAAAACAAGGTCACGACCCACTTGAGGTCCTGACCCACAGTTTGAGAACCACTAAGAAATACCAACGGTCAATGCTGCAGAAGTATCTCGAGGAAAAGGTATGGGTAATACCATCTGAAGGGGATTTATTTCCCAAAGCTCTAACTTACAAAGGAAGAAGCCATCCTCAGAAGGGACTTGGAGGCTTCAGCGACACTTGGAGCATTCCTGATTTCAAGAGCCACAACATCCTGGCTGGTTGTCCTTAAGGCCATAAAGGACAGAGATCATCCTGACTTATGGCCTATACTTACAAAGGTTGTTGCAAGGGATGTTTTCTGGCTAATGCCTCAGTGTATGCAATGGGATTTTCAATGAGGGCCACCGCATCTAGTTTAGTTGGATGCCACAACTGGTTTTATCCCTAGAAGCTTAACACTCACGCCAAAAATTCTTGCTTATCTGCATTCACAAACTCTCTCCCCACTGGGGAAAAACTAGACAACATAGTGGCAGAAAGTGCTGCCAACTCAAACAGCCCCTCAGCCTAAGCAGGGACTACAAATCTAGCAACAGACAAAAATGCTCCTTTTACCCATTCTTCTTGCAAAGGTACCAGAGGAAAGACAACTGGTGTATCAGGAAAACTCAAACAGAAGATGACATGAAAAGTCCAGAGATCGTTCCACCATTTCTAAGAGACTACTATGACAAGGAAAAAACATGAATCCATCCACCTGTGAAGCTAGGAGACAATTTTCCCACATCTCAGAAGAATGATCTTGATTGACCATAGACAAGTGGGTGAGAGAAGTGGAGAGTTAGATACTACCTGGAACTAAGTTACCTGGATACTAAGATACTACCTGGAACTAAGTTCTGTCCTGCTCATTTCAGGAGAGGTAATGATTGCTTGCAGTGAATTAGGTTATTAAATCTAAAAAATTATCTGAATTCTGAAGCCGTTTGGACTTTTAAAGTGAGCTACTGATGGTAATCACTCAAACTTCCCCTTTGAAGCTGGAAATTAATGTGAAGTAGATATACTTCACATATAATTCCCTTCATCCCATTCTGTCTTCATTCACTCCCCCATCTCAAACAACCTCCATTAAATGTGAGCTGCTGTTAATGAAATCTCACATCTCCAGGACATAAGAATAATACGAAGGGTTCCTTCAGAAGCAAGATTCTTAGGACAATACTCCACTTTCTTCATGAGCCAGAAGTGGGTGGTGGTGGTAGTGGTATATTGCTTGAGCCATGCAAGATCTCATGTGGCTCAACAAATGGATGAAGATGTCAGGATTTTGGATGGTGTTCCTAGTTTCAAGTATCCCTGTCTCAAGGGGACTGCCTTGCTTCTGTGATTCTAGCAGATACACATTCCTATATGGCCACGTAACCACAGACTACTGAGATTCACATACATTGCGGCTTGCTACCAAGACCAAATGCTACCCTCTGGCCATTTGTTGGTCCCTAGGGTCTTTAGCAAGATGATGGTAATAGCCAAACTCAGGATTCAGAGCACTCACTATATCCTTTCCTGGATAACATTTTGATCAGAGCTTTGACCCAAGCAGCAGCACATTGTGCCACAGTCTGGATGCTGGATCTGCTTCAAGCACATCAATTTGTGATAAAACACCAAGTAGAGCTCCTGAACTTCCTCCATAAAGGGAGTTCATCGAGGAGCACTGCTGTAGCAAAAGGTCTATCCATGACTGGACAGATTCCACAAGATTCAGAACTGTTATCCATGTTAGTATCCATGTTGGCAAGGCCAACCTTAATTAAATATCTACAGCTAACAATGGGATACTGCTGAAGGGCTTTAAATTAATAGAAGATTGAGGAAAAAGTCAAAGTCACAGCCTTTTCTGGATGCTTCTTACTTTCCAATTTTAATGCTGCTAGAAGTAAAGAAATTGTCACTCTGTAGCAGGTCACATTTTAAGTTGTGCCTGGGAATTTGACCAGCTCTGCTAACATTTGAGAACAGATGAGCAGAGGTATCAACTTCAATTCATTGTAAAGATTAATCTGTCAAAAAGCCCCAAGCCCCTCTGTAGTGATGAAAAGAGACTATGAAAAATGTAAAGAGTACAGATGAGAGTCTTTGGGCTTCCACCAATCCCTAATTCAGCAGTGGAAAAATGATGTCTTAAATTACCAGTTTTGGGGTTTTTTTTTTTTTTAAAGGTTCTGGGGCCTACAAATTACCATTTACTCACTTTCAGCATGAGAGCAAAATGTATTGTTTATGCTGTAAACAGTACAAAATATCTGGACCACTGTATTCAAAGAACCAAGCTAGAGTCTTTCATACCTGAATAAAGAAACAGGTGTACAGTGAAGCTTAGTGTTTGGAGGACAAGTTCCCCACCCTCTGCAACTTTTCAGCCAAATGGCTTAGTAAACAGAAGGGAAGGATTCATGTGTTTTCTATTCCCTAAGGAAAATAAATAGTGTTCCTTCCATTATATTGATATTACTAATGGAAAGGGTGTCATCTATACAGCAAGATTAGCTGGGAACTGTAACCTGCTCTTGTTTCAAGTAGATCTAGAATAATCTTCATAGTTTGTGTCTCACACTCCAGTAGGTGTCACATCCAAACAAGAACTTCAGGGGGATGATCTAGGATGGTGTAGGTCAACTGTTCCTGCTGTTACAAGGCAATAATACAACACCAGTACTCCCCAAACCAAATGCAGGATTCATAGCAGCATTATTTATATGTTGTTTCCATTAGATGTTCATTACATGCTTACAAAAGATCCCTAAAAATCTGTAAATTCACATGGCCATTTTGGCACTGGTCAATAACTGTCAGTCTAGTATGATCGTGCCTGTTTGAAAATCACAGACTTCATTTTCCCCAAAACGATCGTGATATAGTATTTCCAGATCACATGCAGACATTGTTTGTGCAGTAGCTAAGGAGAGGATTTTGTAACTATTTAACGCCCAGCTGTTGTTGTGCTGATACTGCAAATCGTGAAACTAGATTTTTAGAACTTCAGTTTTTTAATTCCTAAAATATGGAAACTGGAACAAGGATTTTGCCATTAGCCTGACAAGGGGCCTGAATAACCATCTGGAAAATTTAGTAATTTTCTGTTGGATGAAGGGAGGTGTAAACCAGAATCCCATGTTTTCTCAAATGTCTTTATTTCAAGATTGAGTTAACATTTTAGGCACCTGCTCCTTCTGTTTTGCAGTGCCTCTTCCTCCTCCCCACTCCTTGGATGGTTTCATTTGCAAATGTACATTCAGAAAAAGCACCCTGCCTTTATATGTATATTTTCTTACATTAGCAAAAACACAATTCTTTCACCACCTCCCCAAAACAAGATGGGCTCCCGCTTTAGTTCCTGCTGTGGAAGCTTAAGCATGTCTACCCAATAAGAATGTGCTAACTAAAGAAGCAATGGAGGGCTTTTATCAGAAAACAGGAAAAGAAAAAAAAAAAAAATCAATCTGCCTGGGCCATTTCCCCTTCCCCACACCCCCTAACCTAGTTACATCTTGACATATTCACCCAATGTCAACTAAACCTTCCAATGAAAGGGGAAGCAACTAGTAACTGGCTCAGATAAAGTTAATTACTCATATAATACCATATTGCAGGCAAAAGGTTAACTGGGGTGACCTACACATACATGTTTATGCAGTCTTTATCTACCTTGTAATAAAGTCAGGCACAGGAAGGAACTAGTCTACAATGTAGCAGCCAAGCCTAATAACAGCAGCTTTCATCTGATGCCTTTGTTTCCAAAGGACAGACCCACATTTTCACACCACAACTAGATCATAGGTAAAGAACTCAGTAGTAGAGGGGAAAAAATTAACATGGAATGGCTAATCAAGAACATGAGGTCTGGCACAACTGCAAGCTAGAATCTCTTTTGACAGCTTGGTCCTCTCACTGCAGTAGAACTTATGCAAGTAACTGACCAAGCTAACTAGAGTGTTAGAGTTGTACCAACTTTGTTACAATACAAAGCTTTAGTTCTGAGGTCGTTATCCAGATTACTGGATTCACTTCCCAATTAACCGAAAAAATAATTAGTTTTCTTTCACTTCATATTCTGTGTGTGATGCTGATCCAGTAACACTGTGTAGCACTGTTCATCAAGGTCTCAAAACATTTCCTGAACATTAGGTCTCCCAGCATCTATATGATGATGAGGCCTAGGAAACATTTAATCTCACAGTCTTTCCTTCAAGGACCAATACATAGCATGGCCTGTTAGCTCTTTAGATATAAAGATCCTTATAAAGGAAATATTTAAAGAGTTAGCACAAGTTAAATTATGAATTAATCATAGAAACATACTGTATGTTGTGCACACGAGGAATGTGCAAAAACACATCCCTTATGGGTTCTTAAGAAAAAAAATAGAGAAAGGGAGGCATGGCTGTTGAATTCAAAGAGATACCGGATAGGAGTCAACAGAAAAGTGCATTCACTAATAATATCAGAAGATAGACAAAGTGTTTGATAAGAGTTACAGAGAACTGCACTCCCATCCAACACAGAAGTCAATGGTGGGATGAGCAAATGTTTTAGTCCTTTAATTAAAATAAGCTTGAAGAGCTGAACTAAATTTCCATTTGGCAGCTGAAGAATTTCCTTGTTCCTCCATTAGCAATTCTCCTCTGGATATTCACACCCTGCAGAGCTTCAGTGGGAAATTCTCTGTGATAAGGTGATCATCATGCAGGAGGACAACAATGTTAACTTCAAACTCTAGGGAAAAAGAGAGCTCTGGTATTACTCAAATCATACAGTAGAAACAATGATAATTCTGTGGCTCATTCAGCTACCATCACCTTTAAAAACATCTTGAAAGATTTATCTATGTTCTACGATTATCTGTTGCTAGATGATTCAATACTGTAGAAAACAGGGCACTATAAAACAACCAATTTCTCCAGCCTGGCAGCATATAAGTAGCTCCATAAAAGATTTGACTAATTGCATTAGTGGTAGCCACCTGTCTTGCCATTATTAGCTAGTAATTTGTTGTTGGCCTCATAGTAAGAAGTAGATCTTGAGCAGTAATTTGAAGGAGTTTAGGGTAGTGGTTCCTCAAGCAAATCCATAGGAGGGCACTGCACATACAAAAGAGCATATATAAGAGCAGCACGAAAATGGATGATCAAAGTTGTTGAAGCAAAGAAGATGTAATTGGGTATGATACAAAAGTAGATTAGTAGGGAGGAGCTAAATTGTGGATGGTCCTAAACACAAGCAGAAAAAAAATTATGTTGTGGAAAAGGAGAAGCAATAGAGGCGATAGATTCAAAAGAAGGAAACTTAGTTACAACTATGGATTATGAAGATGATTTCAGCAGAAAATTTTGAATGTCCTTAAGTGGAAAGTTTGATGAGGTTGTCAGAAAGGAGGGAGGCAATTGTAATATTCAGGAGGGGAGATAAGGGCCTAGACAAGGGTCATTGCTGAAGAAACAAACTTGGCAACACTATGGAAGAAGTCGTCGACAGATTTGGATATGGCCTGGCTGAGAGTCAATAGAGTGGAGTCACAGACAATCCCCAACTTCCAAGCCTGAGTGTCTGGGCGAATGGTGGGTGTCAGTGATGACAGAAAGGGATAATGGAAGGAAAGCATAACTTTTCAGCATTTTACCCTCAAAATTTCCTGCTCTTCAGAGCTGTGAGTGTTCAGCATATTCAGTTCCTACCGGAAACAGATCTTTGCCATTAAAACTGCTTCTCCCAAGGAATTTTCCCAGTCAGAACTTGTTTAGTTCTAGTTTAGACAACTTACAAAACCACAAAAAGAGTAAGACAGTATATGCTAGACCAGGGGTAGGCAACCTATAACATGGGTGCCAAAGGCGGCATGCCAGTGGATTTTCAGTGGCACTCACACTGCCCAGGTCCTGACCACTGGTCTGGGGGACTCTGCATTTTAGTTTAGTTTTAAAGGAAGCTTCTTAAACATTTTAAAAACCTCATTTACTTTATATACAACAGTAATTTAGTTCTATATTATAGACTTATAGAAAGAGACCTAAAACTGTTAAAATGTATTACTGGCATGCGAAACCTTAACTACAGTGAATGAATGAAGACTCGGCACACCACTTCTGAAAGGTTGCCGACCCCTGAGCTAGACAGAGAACTTAGTTCTGAATGGAGAAGGTTATAGCTAAAGGAATGATATACAGGTTTTTAATGAGACAGATTGCTTGGTATATTTAGGATTCCCTAAAGCTAGTGGACTGACAGACCTGGAGCTTGAGTTCTCTTTATCCACAACAGGTACAGTTCAAAGAACAGTTGTGCTAATTTCTCCACACTGCTCTGGTAATATACCTCAACCCTGGCATGGGTCATTACTGCCAGTGGTGGTAGTTTGTATTGTGGCCCCTTGCCCACTAGAAATCCAACAAACTAGCAGTTTGTTTCACATGGATTCTGAAGGTACCAATATTTCAAGAATAGCTGGGTCCTTACCAACTTTAAAATTTGTAGTTTCCAACGTAGGGCAGGTGAACAGCCTGGGGAATACCATGTATATTGGAACAGACAAACTTCTGCAGACATCCCCATCAGCTATCTGAATATTCTGAATCTCTGTAGCATCTCTAGCATAACCTTCAGCACAACCTGGAGAAAACAAGTATTAGGGTGAAGGAAAAAAAGCAGCACTAATTCAACTAGAAAGTTACTGAACATAGTTCAAAGGCTGGAGACATTTGCAAAAAAACAAATACCCTCCCTTTTACCTTTGACTTTATGACTGCTTACAAATTACATCTGAACACCCTATAAATTGATACTTTTGATATACAAAAAGTAACTTTTGCAAATGACTTCTACTACTGCTTTAGACAAGTGTGCTATGTCCATTTAGAATACAAATATTCAGATAACCAGTGTGGTATATTCATATTTTAATTTACGTGGAACAACTTACCACAGGTTTCAACACGTACTAACTGTAGCTCAATACTTTTGACTGCAGCTTCTGCATTCTCCACCACCAACTCCCCAGTTAGTGGTTGTGTAATGACACAGTTAGTTGAGTTGAGATGACCTTTGATGAGAAATTTTGGGAGCGAGGCTCTCTAAATGTAGGGTGGGGAAAAAAAAGTCACATGACAAATCATAAAAACAGAGAACGCTAAGTAGGCAAAACCACCCTTTGTGGAAAGCAGCAGCATAAAAATTACTGAAGTACATAAAAACCCTTCATTAAAAGAACATTATTAAGGTTGCAAAGTCAGGCCCCTCAAATGTTAGAAAATGCCAAGATCAAACTTGCCTGTGCAATGTTAATGGAGCCCCCTTCAGCACATGCATTGTGATACAGTCTTTAATTACATGGTAACATTTTTTCCCCTACTAGGTCCCTGCACAGGATGTACTATGGATGAATCAGGATCTTGAGTGAAGGAGGCTGTTGCCTCTAGGACCCCTGCTTTATTTTTTGTGGCAGTTGGAAGGTGTTTAGTGAACGAGGCAGGGGATTGCAAGGAAAGAAAAAGGGTCTCAGGCAGTTGAATGCTGCCCTGAGAACTGGATTCTATCCCTGCTTCTGTCACCATATAGCTACGTGACACTGGACAAGTCATTTAAGCCAAAACTGATTAACTGTGTGTCCCTCATTTTCTGGTGCCCAGCTTGAGATGCTGGGGTCTGATTTACAGCTTCATCTGAAGTCAATGGGAACTCTTGGCTGCCATATTCTACTGACTTGGTTGGTTCCCAGTACGGGAAATATATATATATAAAAAAAAAAACAATGCGTAACTATTACTGAGGAAAGCTCCGTTAACAATACAGCATCAACACAAAAGAACAAGCGGCAGTGCTGTCCATTAAACTGTTGCCATCAAAACTGGCAAAAGAGGAGAGGAAGAACCATGAGTAGCTGTGGAGCAGAATCTATTAGTAGCCACATATCTCACTCCTCACACCAGTTCACATTAGAGACAAGATAGTCACTTAACACCACTTAAGGCATTTTCCCAGAACAAAATGTTTACCTCTTTAACATTCTGTAAGGTTTCAGGTGTAATTGTGAAGTCCACTGGGCTTGGCATCAACTTCCCTTTCTGAGGCTGTAATGTAATGAAAAGGTAGTATTGATATTGGACACTCAGTATATAGAGTTTACATGACAATGTACACAAATCAAATTAAGAAAAAAATCCCTTTTCATATGCCATTACTTGCAAGATCAGTTTTTAGAAGTGACCTAATCACTTTACAATGTGTAACTTTGAAATAGTCTTTGAGAACTAGGTGTAATTCTTTTAATAAGAAATTGACCCATTTCATGTAAAGTCTATTAGATGTTACAAGAAAACAAAACATGATTATATCACGAACCAAATACAAGTCATCAGGTGTTACAAAATAACCACATTCTGACATTCTGAACTATCCTTGTCATTACTGCAATAAATCATGACAGGGTGTGCATTATTAGGTTACTGGTGCTGGCCCTGAGCATGTTGTGTTGTGAGTCACAAGGTTAAGTGCTCTAAACCGGCGGTTCTCAAACTTTTCAGTGCGGCGGCCCTTTTTCGCTTTCCTGCAGGCCACCGCAACCCATGCATGTCTGCTGAAATGCCTCCGAATACAGCACTTTTGCTTTCGGCGGCACTTCAGCGGACATGCTGTGCACTTCACAGTGTCCGCCAAAAAGCCGCCGAAAGTGGACACTTTCACTCTGGCATCTTTTGGGCGGGCACAGCATGTCCGCCAAAAGCGGAAGCATTGTATTCGGCGGCACTTCAGCAACACAGGGAGCTCGTGACCCTCCGAAGGGTCGCGACCCCAGTTTGAGAACCACTGCTTTAAACCAATAACCTATTAATGCACACCTTGCCATGCTGTTCAAGTAGGGCTCTGGATTTTACATATCAGTGTTGGTTTGGTTTTTTTTTTTTAAAGCTTTGAGAGGTCTGATGCAATGTGTCCTTCCAGTAGTACTCAGCCCTCCTAGTAAGCAGACTTGAGAAAATAATAGGGAAGTTATAAATGCACTTCCTCTATTATCCTGAGCACACTGATTGTTTTCCTAACCCTCTCTATCTGAAGTTTCCTCCCTGCACTATTTGAACTCCCTACCCGCACCCAGCGGGAGCTTTTTGAGACACAAGTTATGGCCAAGTAGCTGTTTTCAACTTACTGGGTCAGACCCTTCGCTGGTATAATTCAGTGCTGTTCCACTGACTTTGCCAGCTGAGGACCCATGTTTATCTTTTTTTTTTAATCTGTATTTGGAATATTTAAAAACCTCCTAGTTTAGCTTTTACAGTAGAAAGCAAGTTTGAAGTGACTTAAAAGGCTCTGAACTGCTGCTGAAATGGCCGTCTGGCACTTTGCGCAGAAAGGACAACATAGTTGTCATTTTACTCTTCAGTAACTGCCTCTCTTCATCCTCATCCCAGTGAGATGGCTTATCTTTGTTCAGCTCTATTTGCGGGGAGGGATAACTCAGTGGTTTGAGCATTGGCCTGCTAAACCCAGAGTTGTGAGTTCAGTCCTTGAAGGGACTATTTAGGGAGATGGATGATTTAATTGGGGATTGATCCTGCTTTGAGCAGGGGGTTGGACTAGATGATCTCCTGAGGTCCCTTCCAACCCTGATAGTCTATGAAAATAAGTGAAAGGATTTTCTGTGTACCAATCAGTGATGAGGGTCCCAGCTGCACACTGTTGGGTATTGGTGCAGTGCTGTATCATAAGCAGAAGGCCCAGCTTGAACTTTTTGCAGTTATTTTACTCTCCATTACTTTGTGTACATAGTAGTTTCTTACGCAGAACTGCAAAACTGGGAAACCACCAGCTATAAATAAATACACGTTCTCAGTTATGGGAAAATACAGCTGACAAATTCTGGCAAAGGAAACAAGATTAAGGAAAATAATATTGTGTACTAATAGTGAGAATTATATGTACAATAGAATTTCATTAATTCACACAGACTGGGAGACTCATGGTGAATTATTGAATTTTGTGAACTAATGAGTGCTATACTCTGAACAAGAAATAAAACAAGGATACTGCACGATATGTAAGCTGCTTGTTACTTTGACAACTGTTGCTTATTTATAATACTTCATAATGTACTTAGTAAATGTAGCATAGTAAGATTTTTCATTTTACAAAATATAGGAACAAAACCTCTACCGCATCTTGCTATTAAATCTTTGCTGACATGGCAATTTTTGTGCACGTTATTGAAGTTCTACTGTATTAATTTTCATCACTGATGATGAGGGGAAAAGAACATCTTTAAGAAGAGTGCTAATATACTTAGAGAGCTCCTTATAGGAGTTAAGCATCATGTGTGTTCTAGCAAGTTTTGTGTGGAAGCAAATGGTAGAATATGAGGGCTTAAGAGATCTCAGGAGATCATCTAGTTCAACCCCCTGCTCAAAGCAGGGCCAATTCCCAATTAAATCATCATCCAACAGATTTTTGCCCTGGATCCCTAAATGGCCCCCCTCAAGGACTGAACTCACAACCCTGCATTTAGCAGGCCAATCCTCAAACCACTGAGCTATCCCTTATTTTGTGTAGGTTATATTGCTTATACATGTGTTCTGCACACATCTATAATCAATACAAATCACAGCTGCACCCATTTTTCTAAACACGTTTATGATGAAAGGCAAAAGCAGTTCATGCCATAGAGCTAAAGATGTGGGCACTGATTATGCAATAAATTCCACACAGGTGCAAGGGTCCACTTGCATAGAACTAATTGCAGAATCAAAGCGTTTGTTACAATAGTCATTTCTGAGCCTACTGTTATCTGTGAACAACTTGATGAGAACAACTTGTTTAGGAGACCAACTTTATGTGGTCCCCATAGATATGTCTACATTGAAAACCTACGGCTGGTCAACGTCAGCTGACTCGAGCTTGCGGGATGTGGGCTAAGAGGCTGTTTAATTGAGGCAAAGACATTCCGCTTTGGGACTCCCAGAGTTCAAGCTCCAGCCCAAGCATCTACTCTGCAATTAAACAATTCCTTACCCCAAGCCCAAATCAGCTGACACAAACCAGCCACAGGTGTCTAACTGCAGTGTAGACATACTCTAAGAGTCTGTAAACTTGTTTCCAACTTGATGCAGGCCTATTTCCCACCTGGAGTAAGGGACCTAAATCAATAACTTAGGCATTTGAATACAAGAGACTTGATATCTTCCCTCCACAAATGCTGAGCACCCAAAGCTCTCAATCTCCAATGGAAGCTCTGGATGCTTAGCACCTAGGTGGGGGAGGTGTGCGTGTGAGAGAGAGAGATCAAGGTAATCCAAAAGATACTTATGGAAGTACACATCACCATAATAGCTAGATACTGAGTAGACCACTATGTACCTAGGAGATGAAGGCAACAAGCAGGGAGAGAGAAGGGGAGGACTGGGTGGGAAAACAGGTTTTCATAACATAGCAAGCTCATCATCTAAACATATTTGTATCAATTAAAAGGTATTGTGACAAAGCTCCAAGTCTGTACTTGTGGGTTCTGCGCTTCCTGGCAGATTTAGGGGCCTCAGAAACTCATCTAGGCCCCCGAGTGACCTCCCTTTCTCAGTATAATTGGCAAGAGTCACCGCCTAGTGAGTTACCTTCATCACAGGCCAGTATGGAAGATGGAAAAGAGGGGAGCCCGGGCCCGCCCTCTACTCCGGACTCCAGCCCAGGGACCCTAATAGTATCAGCTAAGATGGCTGACCTTTTATCCACAAAACACAATACAATTCCCTGGGCTACTTCCCCACAGCAGTCTCTGCTTCTTCAAACTCCACTTCACCCTTACCTTAGGGCCTCCTTCCTTCTGGATGATGATATGTTGTCCAACACTCAGTCTCACCAACAGCACAACTTCCTCTCACAGCTCCTGACACCCACAGCCCACCTGACTAACTGGGAGGTTTTTATCTGGTTTCAGCCAGTCCCTGATTGGCTTCAGGTGTCTCAATTAGGCTAGCTGTTTCTACTCCTTTCTAGAAGGTTCTTAATTGGCCCCAGGTGTCTTGATTGGACTGGAATAGCCTTTGTTTGGCTATCCAGGGAACAGGGACCTGCACATCCTCAGACTAATATACCTGCCTTCCAGCACTCTCCTATATCCTTCTGGTCTGACTCCGTCACAGTATGTTTAAAAGAAGTTAAAGGTGAAAAGGTTATATAAATAATAGCACAGAAGAGGTCCTAGTTCATGTCTCAGCTGCTAGGTGCCACAGTAATGCAAATAGTAACAGAAATGCTTGAAGCCTGAATACTGCTAACTTCAAAACATAAAAGAACGCATGATACCAACCTTCCCTACCCACCCCATCCTTAGGTCTTATGCCTTGTTAATATAGGAAGACACATACAAGTTACAGTATTACATCTTGTGAACATCACCATACAAGACTGGACCTGATCCAAACGTTGCTAAATGGAACAAAACTGCAGAGGTGAAAATCTCAGCTAGTTCACACAGTCAAAAATCTCTATATTCCAACTTACTGGTGAGTGGACAATGAATTCACAAGTCTTAGTCAGGTCCTTGGCCAGTAGAGAACGTCGCATATCACACCGAAGAGTATACTGTGAGAAAGAGCGAGGGATAGAAGAGTCTCATCAAAGCTTTCTTCCATCTCCAGCATGGACTTGGAGAGAAATCATTCTATAAACACAAAGTCTCACTAGCTATTTATATTAACATTCCATTAATAAGTGGTTTATTAAAGGTCAGTAGGCAACTTATGTATTTTTTAATCAATGGTTATAGAGTGCTGTAGAGTCCAACAGGTTGCTAATAACCATCTATATCACGTAGTACTCATGTATCTAACAACACTATAACATCTATTAGTCATTTATCAGCTCTTTATAAACTGAACCTTAACAAAGTGTAACCATTGAATATCTGTACAACAGTAATACTCAGAGACCTCACTCAGGACCAGGCCTGATTGCTTGCAATGCTGATCACGCCATAGAAAGATAT
The DNA here is from genome assembly GCA_007922305.1 of Dermatemys mawii. Taxonomy (NCBI): domain Eukaryota; kingdom Metazoa; phylum Chordata; order Testudines; family Dermatemydidae; genus Dermatemys; species Dermatemys mawii. The sequence goes on along the minus strand of ML677384.1, from coordinate 1,451,385 downwards.
GTTCCCTACCCAGAACTTACAATCTATTTTGTTTACTATTTAAAAAAAAAATGAATATAGAGTAATAGTAGCTACTCCCAGCTGAAGAGAAGTCTTTATGTATTTGTTTAGTCCAATCATTATTAGCAGAATTCTCACCAAAACTTGTTTGCCCTATTAATGAGGAAACTGCCTTAAAGAATGCAGTACTAATACTAATCAACAGATGTTATGTCCAGGGTTCTACATGAACATTATAAGTTCCAGTTAGCACATATCTACTTAAAGCACTGTTTCTCATCCTTTGCAAGTTAGCAACTCATTCAAAACCAAAAATGTTCACAACTCTTACATGTACTTTAAATATAAAAAAGTACCACTGGTAACAAAGTCTATATAACTTGTGTGCATTTGGAGAGGCTGACATAATACTTCCCTGGTAAGTCTGTGTGCAGGGTGCAGATTTTCTTTGGATTGTAATAAAAATTTAACACTTTGAAGTGCCTGCCCCCGCCCCCCAATTCCCTTTCCTGACCTCCTTGGGGGATGAAATCCACCAGTTGAGAATCACTGATCTAAGGTACCTGTATAAGCCCAGTACAATGCCAGCACCTCATCATCTTTTGTGTTTTTTATCCTCACAACACCTCTATGAGGTAGGGAAATGTCATTTTCCAGGTGGGGAACTAAGGCACAGAGATTCTCAGTGCCAAGGTCACATAAGAAGTCTGTAGCAGACTCAAATCCCTAACCACTAGAACAACAACTCAGGTCATTTGTTGGAATTGTATGAAATTAAAAAAAAAAAAAAATCTTTGATGGATGTTTCTGCTAATGTCTTTGATTATTCTAAATGAGAATTTTAAAAGTTTTATATTCACAATTTAAGTTTACTTTACCTCTCAAGTTGGACAATAAAAACATGTTAACCACTTCACTTTCTGGTTTGTTTATAAACTGTTTCCATTTGATTTTTTTTATTTAAATCATGGAAACACTTTTAAGCAGTACATAGCTTCTTACCCAAAGCCTAGACATTGGATCAAATCTCCTCTGTGCATCCATTTTAACAGATATTAGTGTGTTCTATAAAAACTGTTCTTGGAAGTCAATTTCATTTTATTTTTAGGGTGGTACAGCAGAGCAGGAAACAAGACTCAAAGGCCGGTGAAAAGTGAATAGATCTTGCCTGGACCTTCTTATTAAGTCTTATTTTGGAAGGTGGGGAAAATGGGTAACTCGGTAGGTGATAGGAGAAAGGCTAAAAGGTAACATATAAAATCATACCTTACAAAACAATCAGTACTGATTATAAAAAGAATCTGGATTAGAGAAAGCAACCCAACTTCTAGGCTGGTACTGTTTTGGCACGTCTTTTGCAGACATTAGAAAAGTTAGAAAAACAAAATTACAAAAAAACCCAGGACTACCTTAAAGCAACTGCTGCAGCTGAATGAGAAGCTATTTATGAATTCTGTAGATTCATGCAATGAACAAATACAGAAATTATACTTACAATAGAAAATCCTGATAGTATGCATGATCATAACAGTAGAAATAACATGATGGAAAAGATACGCACTGGTTTGCAGAGTCAAATGACCTTTCCACTTTTATCAATATGTGAGTAAAAAGAGTAAGAAAAAGAACTGGGAAGATTCCACTTTCAGACACCTGGGATCAACAGAAGAGTCTGGTGTGAAAAATAATTTAAGTACCAACAGCATGCTCAGTGCTCAACACTCAGAGAGGTAGCTGTGTTAGTCTGGAATTGCAGAAGTGACAAAGAGTCCTGTGGCACCTTAAAGACTAACTAAAATTTTTTTAGAGCGCAAGCTTTCGTGGGCTAATACCCACTTCGTCGGATGCATGCAGTGGAAGTATCATGGGGCAGGTATAAATAGGTAGGCAAGAACCAGGTGGGAGATAACAAGGTTAGTCCACTGAGGCTGAACCAGCTTGTTATCTCTAATCAGGGAGGGTGAGGTGTTCCCTA
>ML677384.1:1354157-1449010 GCA_007922305.1 Dermatemys mawii | reverse complement strand
TAGGGAACACCTCACCCTCCCTGATTAGAGATAACAAGCTGGTTCAGCCTCAGTGGACTAACCTTGTTATCTCCCACCTGATTCTTGCCTACCTATTTATACCTGCCCCATGATACTTCCACTGCATGCATCCGACGAAGTGGGTATTAGCCCACGAAAGCTTGCGCTCTAAAAAAATTTTAGTTAGTCTTTAAGGTGCCACAGGACTCTTTGTCACCAGTGCTCAACACCTTCACCCACCCCTCAAGAAAATATGGGCTACCAAAAATATTGACAACATACAGTTACGGTGCCACCAGACAGTTTCCTCCCATAGTGCAATTAGAAAAGTTTCTCAGAATGTAGTTCCTGCAGACAGTGCAAGTTCAAATTTTCCTTCCACAGAAAACTGTCTCACCTGAATATTGACAAACACACCATGATATGTCTCATATAGAACTTTGCTGCCCTTCATATGCAATGGAAACTCAAAAGGAATTTCTGTTTTGCCACTGGGAAGTTTTCCTGGTTTTACCATTTCTATGGTACTGTTGATAACCTGAATAGGCTGTAAAGATAAAACATTGAGAAGTTTAAAATAAAGTAGTCTGCTTCATAACAACAGCCTAATAACAGAGGCACATGAAATCCTAACAATCTTTCCAAATATCTCAAAATTCAAGTGTCAGCATCCCATACAAACAATTCTCTACAAACTCACACTGTGGTAAAATGTGGTCTTACTTAAAGTTCCTTAACAAGACAGTCTGTACAGTTTTTTGCATCTGTGTCAGACCGGTGGCTAAGCACATTATAAATCTAACAAGCAGAACAGGGATCGGCATGGTGCTGGCTGCCCCCATTAGATCGGGACAGCAAACCGTGGCCAGTGGGAGCAGTGGTCAGTGAAATGCCAGGTTAACAAAGTGGCGGGGCCCGCTAAGGGTGCTTACCCTGCGGTCCCGCATGCCAACACTGCCGATCCCTGAAGTAGAACATAGTACACTTCTGAAAGCAGGACATTTCTTGTTCCATTATCAAAATCACGAACTTCAACAGCAGCAGCAGGAGTCTGCATGTGTACATGCCAGTGGAGCTGTTAGCTCTTAGAGGGAAGAAGGGCTCCCAAAGGCAATCTATATATTTAGCATCAGAATGATGCTGGAACAATGGCAAACTATGGTTTGACACTTGACTAGGGACATATGCAAATTCTCATGAAATATGCCACCATCAATTAAAAAGACAACATAGTAAGAACAGTAAAATAAAAAAAGAAATAAAGACATGCACTCCCAGAGGAGGGGAATTAGTTTAATGTCAAATAGAGCATTGACATAAACATCTTATTTTCCCCATGTGATTTTTCATTTTTCTTTTCAAACCATTTTTGTTTTAAACTGCTACAACACCCAGTGCCAATGATAAGACGATGGCCTCCAAATTACTGTTCGAAGGTCATTTGTCTAATCAAGGAACTTACATTTGAAGTTTAAAGACTTCTAAAGATGAAATGGAATTAAAAATCTTGTTCTGGTTGCTTGAAAATGCTTTGTTGAGGGAAAACATGGATCTCCCCTAAATTTGGGACTATTCAGACCTGGGGTTTTGGCTCATCTCTGCTGACACATAAAGGAACATAGAGAGCCTCTGTCAGCCTCTCTCCTCAGAGTAAGTATTTCTCCCCTCCTCTCAACAGTAAACTATCAAGCTGCTTATGGCTCACATTTGGAAGAGATATTTTATATAACTAAAACAGGCTTCTCATTGCAGCTTTGCTTGGAGACTTCACATTCATTTTATTGATAAGATTTCAGTTTTAATCATCTTCCCCTTGCCGGACTGTTGTTCTTATGCCAGTTACGCCTATATGCAAGTGCCACAGCACATTACAGCAGTAAATATCTTGACAAAGTTTCTTTAACCCTGTGGTTACTTAGGATGGGTGTGTCTTAAAACATTTTTCTGCCTCTGAAGCTCACAGCGTAATGCCACATAACAGCAGTAATTAGGAAAATCACTTGCATACACATAAAGAAACAGAATTACTAAGGAGAGATTTGCTTTAGACACCAGACATAAGTTTTCGTACCCCCCCAAAAAAAAAAAAATCTACATATTTCTTACCTTAACGGAGTTATAGAAAGCTTCAAACACACCAACGCTTTTCGCACTGAGCTGCAGATTTACTGATCCTTCCATCGTTAAGGAGACACCCTGGTGTTGGACTACATCCTTACTTGTTATGACCACCACTCCAGAAAGAACTTCCTAAAAAGGAAAAGATGAAAAGCAAAACTTATTGATTTTATCTGTTTCTTCTCTTGCTAGAATTCAGACTGCAGTGGCACCCAAAGTATGTTAGGTGATTTCCAAGCACAAAGAAAGATAGTTCCTGCCTCACAAAACATACATTCTGAAAATACATATTGATGAAGAGAGGAGGCAGGAGAAAGGGATACAAAATACAAGTTAAGGGATCAAGACGATGGCAGGAAGAAGTCTCTTTACTTACATGTTTACTTTTCAACTCCACTCCCACCCAATCTGCTTCCAGAAATCAAACATCTTTTCTTACCCTTACCCTAGTTGACAAATTGTGTTCCAGTATCCGTATGCACCTCCCTCCTAGTCCTCAACATCTTTCCGCCACATAAACAAACAATTTACTTATAAATAAATGGGTATAAACAGATGGCTTGGTCAGCTAGCTTGTTATGGATATTGAAGAAGTGGTCCTTCAGAAGGGATTTAAATGAGGACAGGGGATTGCTCTACAAACCTGTTCAAGGAAGGTAATAATACACAGTAGAAGGGGGAAAGCATTCTTGGAAAAGAAGTGGACAAACAGGACTTCACAGCTGGTTTTTTCAAGTGGAGTGGAGATGAAGTGGAGTGGGAGTAGCAACATAAAAAAAAAACCAAACAGAGGATGGATAAATTGAAAGGGACAAAGCTAGGCAATAAATTGAAGATGACCACAAAAAGTTTGAACTTAATATGGTGAAGTAAGTGGAGTGATCAAAGAGGCAAGGACAGGAGTGTTTTGATCTGGTCAGGATGGGCAAGGTCTTAACAGATGTATTTTGTATGGACTCCAGGGGGCTGATGTGGGTCCTGGGAGCCCAATGAACAGTAGGTTGCAGTATTCAAAGTGGAAAATGATGATGTGAGCTTCAGTTAGAGCCGAAGTTGTAACGGTCCAATGGGTAGCTGCCAGGGCATCAGTACTTCTCCCTTACCAATGGTAAAGTGTCAGTACTAAGCAGAAATTGGATCAAGGAGTCTGATGTAATAAAGGCTTAGAGAAAGGAATTGTAGTAGCAGTTCAGCGATCGCAGCACAAGAAGCTGAAGAACAGGAAGCCAGAAGATGACCTGCAGGAATTAAGAAATGCAGCTATAGTAGGTAGTGCTGGTATAATTGGACAGTGAAGAAAAACTGATCTAACAGAGTAGAATAGTTTAACTAATAGGTCAGACTGCCTCACTCAGAAACAGCTGTGTGCTGCTGCTGGCAGATTTAGTCTGCATCTATTTGCATTTGGACAGGATCTTCATTGCACGCTAGTGCTATGGCTCTTCCCAGTCATCATAACGCTATATCAAATATTTCATCGTATCTAGCAACTCTCATTACTAGGTTGCTCAAGAGCTTCCCGAAAAGGTCCCATCCAAGCCTCAGGGAAGTTCACAATCTGCTGAAATCCAAAGTCTCGGAGGTCCATGACTTTCTGGGACTATTTCTCACCACAAGACCGACCAAAAATTCTTTCTGCCTTTTGCTCCTTGGATTGTTCACTTTGTCCATAGGGCCTTTATTGACTAAGGAAACCAGAGCTGCTTGCCTGTCCCTTAGCCCATTCCCCTTTCTCACGGTATGTCTACACTACCCACCGTATATACCTTTTTGCTGTCCCCATGAAAAAACAACCCAGATTTGGCAAAATTAAGATACAGTTTTTAAAAGTGTTTTGTTTGTTTTCGAAAATGTTCAGTGGAACATGTTGGAGGCTTGGAACCAAAAATCTCTGAACATTCAAACTGCACTGAATATCCCCCACCCACAAAGATCTTTAATATGTTGGCAACACTGACATGTCCAGCGGCACAGAACTACAACTTCAGAGAGGGGATGGGCTTAGTACCAGCTGCTGCCCTTTTCATCTAGCGGAAGGTAAGGGCTAAAGTAAGGGGGACAAGAATTCCCTCTCCCCATTCTTCCCTCCCTCTACTACTTAGGTGGCATAACTAGTGCTCCTCTTCCTGTTTCATTCTGCTTTCACCATTGGGGAAAGGTTGATCAGTTCCAGGAAGGAACCATGAGTCTCTGATCTTCCACTGACTTGTATTCATAATTTGTTGCACTTTACAGCTTTCATAATTGAGTAAGGCCTTATTCCCTTACCTTAGGTTGATACTTGCATGCCTCCTAACAGTGGGTAGGTCTACACCAGAGGTTCTCAAACAGGGGGGTCAAGGGCCGATTCCAGAGCAGGGGGAGGTGTCATGAGCCTCCAACGCCGCCGAGAAACTGCAGACATGAACACTTCCATTTTGGCGGACATGCTATATGCGTCACTGAGTCCGTCTAAAAGCTGCCAAAGTGCTCATTTCTGGGTTCGTGGCATTTCTGCGGACACAGGGATGCACACGGTATGTCCATGTAAATGCTGCTAAACCCGTGAGAGTACAATTTAGTGGCAGTTCGGCAGACATACCTGGGTTGTGAAACGAGGGTAACTCCAAAAAAGGGTCACGGGGGTGGGGGGAAGTTTGAGAATCCCCAGTCTACAGAGACCAGAAAATAAAAAAACCCACAGCACTCAGTCTCAGAGCCCAGGTCAACCAACTTACGCTCACCAGGCTTGGGCTGCGGGTCTACAAACCTGTAGACGTTCAGGTTGCATCCTGAGCTCCGAGACCCTTCTCCTCATGAGGTCTCAGAGCCCAGGCCCCAGTCAGAGCCCAAATGTCTAGACTACAATTTTACAGCCCTTCAGCCCGAGCCTGCAAAACCTAAGTCAGCTGTCCCCAGCCAGTCACAGTTGTGCCACAGGTCTTTTATTGCAGTGTAGACATATCCTGAGAGGTAGGACAAAATTGCTTTTGGCAAAGTTGGGAACAGACTCTGATGGCCAGATTTTGTCCTGCAGCTCAGACAGCACAGCACTGAAGTCACAGCCAGAGGAAGGTGGTGATTGGAGAATAAGCTTTAAAACTACCTTTATGCTTCTCATATTCTAGATCGCTCTGGAATCCAGTAATGCCCCCAGTATAAATTACAACAATCTCTGGAGCAGGTCTTACTTGAGGCATCCTTATCCAGCTCTCTTCTCTACAGCCCCAAACTGCCAATACATTCTATTCTTCTACCAATCCCTTCCCCCTCCGGCATGGCCCTATAAACTTTGCTCATTACCTCTTTTAGTGCACAGGGTGGACTGTGATTGAGGCAGAGGGTTGCAAGAAGAGAAAAGATGTTCCCTTGCATTTAAAACACTGGAATGTGAGGCAAAATAACAGGGTTCTACTAGTGGCTCTGCTGCAGAATTTCTATACAATACTGAGCAAGCCTATCATACTAGATATGCATAAGGGTGCCCAGTTCAAACAGCCCAAGGAACCTTCATACTGTCATTTCCTAACTTTGCAGTGCTTGACATTACCACCTTATTATTTTAACATATTGTAATTATATATAAAAACTATTAGTGACAAAAGTCTGCAGCAAGCTGTAATGGCTAATTAAGGCATTAGTATATCTGCCTAAAATCCAAATGCAGTTTCAACTGGATTTGGTCATTTGTTTTCACCACCTTAACTATTGTGTAATATTGTCACCTGCAGTTACATAGGTAGACAGCACCATCTGGGTGCAACAATGCATTGGTGGGTGAAGGGATTTCTATATAAGTACTGTTTGTGAAAGCATATTTTGGGATTCTCTGGGCTGAAAGGTGCTATAAATAAAAGACATTATCACCATTGGCTGATGTCAGTGTAACGTGTGGTGACAAGTGACTTTCTAAAAAAGAACAGAAACATGCACCGTGCATGTAAGTCCCATGATTAATTAAAACAGATTTATTTTTAAATTTAGTGACTATTCCTAGGGATTCCTGATCAAAGATTCACACAGTATTTCTAGTACAGCACTCAGCAAACTAAATAGTTCTTTCAACATTGTGTTCTCAGATCATTCAGCTCTCCTGTCTAGTCAGCGTACTAAAGGTAACTTTAAAGGAAACGTATTCAACAATCTCTTTAAAGTGGCAACGTACAAGAAATACAGCCAGACCCTTCATTTAAAAACAAACAAAAAAAAAACGTGATTTGGTCTTTATAAGCTAGAGGGACTCTCCCTACTTTGAACAAACAGCTCACTCTGAAATGGAATTTGTTAGCCAAATAAAGCAGCAGAGTAAGAATGAACACAACTATTACAGCTTTCAATTAGCGAATAAAACCCATTTAATGAGAGAAAAACCATTAGCAGAGCAATCAATGGATGAGAAACAGAAAATAACCATTATTACAGTATGGTTGTTTGCACCCTATACCTAAAGGCTTATGTATACTTCCAGTACACACAACATTGTTTAGGGGGATTTATAACTCAGCTTTTAGAGCATTCCCTGGACTGAAGTCTGATAATATCATCAAAGGCCAAATATGTTCTAATTTCTTAATCACAATTGTTTGAAGATACTTGTCGCAGCTTTAGACAGAGCCACTAAAGTGAAAGACATTCTTTATATATTGTAACAACCAAGTTATTAATGTCTAGGAAAAAAAAGTTATGTATGGACAGGATCCCATGTATTAATGAGATTATGAGGCTTTGTAAATAGCCACAAAGTTGTGTTATAAAATCTAAGCTTCTATTTGAACAGTTATAATTCTAAACATCACGGCTATGGAAAATAACCTTGAAAACATGAACTGAGCATAAGCAAGAGTGACGTACTTGTGGGTCTGCAGGCAGCCTGTAACAATCATTTTGAAAGGTGAGAAAAGTTTCTTCCATCTCACTGGAGTGTTCTCTCTTAATTGTGATTATGATTTAAATGCAAATACTCACTGCTTCAGCTAAAAGTGATCAGAAATGAAACATCAAGTAAGGATGCTTAATTGTTTTTACTGAATGTAGCTGCAGAGGCTAAGGTAAGTGCTGTCAATGGTTGCTGGAATGGAGAACCCTCACCCCAAATTACTCACCAGTGTCCCTGCACTAAAAAGGAGATACACTACCCCTAATAACAAACTCTAAATCTACTTTCCATGCTTTCTGTCAGAAGTCTGGGGTATATACAAAAGTTAAGTTTGGGGACTGCACAAAAATAAATATAATTGAATATCAACTTTGATTGATTGTCAGTAGGTCAGTGAGTCTCTAGGGGGGGAAGGGGGATAACTGAGTGTATACATCCGAGTTCTGCTGTACCATGTAAATTGCCAGGTTTCAGAGCAGCATCTTTCTGAAAGGATCCCAACAATGCAGCGTTTCCACTTAGCTATTTATTCATTCTGCAACAGATAAAAAGTGGGAGAGGCTGGGGGGGTGGAAGTCGGTTGTTTAAGAAATCACAAGAGAGCAAAACCTGTTCCATCTGTCCTTGGGGCGGAGGGGATACAGAAGGCAGGTGCTCGGTCACCCATAACTTGCCCGAGAGCGCGTAAGCCGCACGGACGGGGCAGTATCGCACTCACGCGTTTAAAGGAAAGGGACCGGGCCCCTCTCCCGGCGCCCCGCACCCGCGGCCGGTCAGCACCGGGAACGCGGCCCCTCGGGGAGCCGGGCGGGCTCAGCGGGGCCAGGGGCGGGGTTTCGATCCCGGCCCGCGCTGCACCCCGGGGCTCTAGCCGGGGCGGGCGGCCCCAGAGACCCGCAGCGCGCGGGCGGCGGCCGCAACCCCCAGCCCCGCGCCGGGGCTCCGCCAACCGCCCCTGCGAGCCGGGGTCACCCGCCTCCGCGGGCTCGGTACCGAGACGGACAACGAGCCCCGCCCGGCTGCGGGGAGGCCGCTGGGGGCCCCGTGACGGACAACGAGCGTCCCCCGCCCCCAGAGCCACCGCGGAGGCCCCGCACTCACCCCACAGCGATAGACCTTGTTGGCCCGCTTGATCTTGATGTCCAGAGCGGTGCCCATCGCTCCGCTTCCCAGCCCCTCCCCGCTGCCAGCCCGATCACGTGACCGTCTGCGCGTCCTCCCACGCTATAATGCGCGATATTTACATCCGGGTCACCAGCGTCTCCCTCCCCTCCCCTCCCCTCCCGCGACGCCATTTGTAGACCTATGGAATCGCCTCGTTATACAACATGGCTCTGCCCGTTCCCTGGTAGTCATAGCAACAGTGGAATTGGCGGCGGCGGCGGGACCCTCTCCTTCTGTTCCTCCTCACGTCACAGCGGGGGCGGAGTCGAGGAGGAGTCCACCAGCCGGCGGACTACGGTTACCAGCATGCAGCGCGGCTCGGGGGGGAGGGGACTGAACCCCCCCCAGCGTGTAACGCTCCCCATGCCGTGAAGCCGAAGGGGTGCATGCCGGGAGCTGTTGTGCTTGGCGGGGCCGCGTTGCGTACCGGGCGGGGGGGGGGGGGGGGGGGGGGGGGCCCGTGCGGCTGAGCCGCCGTGCGGGAGCCGCTGGTGGCGGCGGGACGTGGGGCGGGGGAGACTCGCTCCGGCCCCCGGGGGAAGGGAGCAAAAGTCAGGGGGACGCAGCAGAGGTGGCCGCGGCTTCTTCCGGCCCTGCGGGAACCAGCCCGGGGCCGCGGCTTCGTTCAGCCTGTTCCAGGGAGCGGGGCCCGCCTGACACCCCCCCCTCCGCGCCCAGCAGCGCCAGCCCCCGCGGAGGTGCCCCGGGGCGGTGGGGGAGCGCGGCCGAGCAGGCGGGTGTCTGGGCTCCGGCTACGCACTCCCTGCCTGCGGCTTAACTCCAGGGCAGGCGCTTTTCTCCCGTGAGGCTTCCCGGTGGTGCGGAAGCGACGCTCCGCTCGACAGCTCGGCGGGAAGGAGACCGGCCCCTTCCATGTCCGCTAAACTCTTCTCACCTAGTTTGATCATTCTCTCTTTCGCCTTTGCCCTCGACTGTCTCGGGCATCCACTCGCCTTTCAGGGCTGTGCCAAGTGTACATCTGGGCTCTTGAGTCTGGTGGATGGGTGCGGAGCGGTGGGGGGATTAGGCACACACATCCTTAACATACATGCAGTTTAAGTAGCTTTAAGGAATAATGCTTTCTGTTTACAAGTATAAAATATAGCACTGTACATTGCACTTAGGCAAAATGTGCTATCTCAAAACTATTTACAACTGTTAGGAATTTAACTTCACAAGATCCTGTGAAATACGGGATGTGTTATCCCTGTCTTCTTACAAATAAACTGAGGCAAAGGGATTAAATGCCTGATCCTGCAAGTTTTGAGTGCCATCTGTGTGGTACTGACAAACCTCCATCACTTCCCTGGGAGTAGAAGATAATCACCACCTCAGGAGGTGCTCAGCATCTTGCAGAATCAAACCCAGAAGCTAGGTCTACACTACAGATCATACAGTGGCACAGCTGTGCTGCAGCAGATGTGTGTCTGTAAGGTTTCTGGTGTAGCTGCTCTATGATGGCAGGAGAGTGGTCTCCCACCAGCATACGAGCGGTAGTAACTATGTTGTTGGGAGTTGCTGTCCCACCAACATATTGCTGTCCACACAGGCACTTTTGTCAATGAAAATCATGCTGGTCAGTGGGGCGTTTTTCCCTCCACACCCTGACCAACAAAAGTTTTGCTGACAAAACTGTTAGTGTAGACAAAGGCTAAGTGTAAAACCCTAAGTGATCAGGATGTGCCCTTAAATGCCATATCCAAATCTCACAGGAAATCTGTACCTGTACTGAAGTAGAACATGGGTTTCCTGAGTCTCAGTTCTGAACCTTATCTGTTATTCTTCCTCCCATGTGAAATGCAAAACATATTAGTTCAATATTTTGTTGAAATATTACAAGCACAAATCTCATGATTCACAGACCAACTGTAACCTGATCCAATTGCATTTTAAATGGTGATAGGTATTCTGCCTTAAAATGTATGTATGTAAGGTGCTCAAGTCGTGGAAGAAATTAAACTGTACATTTCCCAACTTGTGTGTCTGTTGTATCAACACTTTTAATTTACTATAGAGAAGGTGCACACTATATTTATTTATCAATCATTTCTTTCTAATTCAGAAAAAAATAATTTATGCCTTATTGTGAATTACACACATGTTGATTTAGAGCTTTTATGAAGAATCCATCTTTTGGTTATCCAAATCTATATAAGAATAATTTTCTTACAGTGAAACTTTTTTTTTCCTGTTTCATATTAAATGCCTCCTTGTTCATAATTACAATGTTATTGTAACTAATGTATTAAATGACAATGTAAACAATGGGGCAGAAATGTAAAATTCATGAGGGGGAACCGTGAAGTAGTACTAACTTTAAACTTGATGCTTGCTACAAACAACCAAGTGTATTATAAGCTGAGTACACCTCGAACAGGTGAAGCAAGTGTTTCTGATGACAATTTTGGGATTATAATATATTTGTCCCAAAGTGTACTGGTTTTACATTTAAATATTCTCTTTACCTTAACTGCCATAGAAAAAGAAGAGTTAAGCAAGGATAAGAGGTGACTTGATAGGCTGATAAATTGTGTGGTTTATCCTGAATGTGTCTCAAAAATGTTGGCTCGTCTGTAGCAGATTTTGGAGAGGTTTATCTAATCTTCCACCATATGATACCTTTCATGTACTTCGGCTGCTTGCTTTGCTAACCAAGCAGTTATTTTAGGTCCCTCTTAAAAAAAAAAAAGTCTCCATAATTTGGTCCTATGGAATTTTTGTGTGATAGCGGTTTTTTTTGTTTGTTTGTTTGTTTTTTTGGAAAGCATTCCTAATCTAATAGCTGAAGTCTCAGTGTTTTAGGTTGACTTACCTGGCCGTCCCCAGGGCAGCGAGTTGACCATGGCTGCTTCCCCGCTGACTCCGCTTACTCCTCTTGCTGAGGTGGAGTATAGGAGTTGATTTGGGGATCGATTTATCACGTCTAGATGAGAACCAATAAACTGATCCCTGATCAATTGAGTGCTACCTGCCAATCTGGCAGGTAGTGTAGCCGTACCCTTAGATAAGTACCTAGACTGCCAGCCACCTTAAGTATAGGCACATTTTACAGGTGGGGAACTGAGCTGGAGAGAGGCTAAGTAACTTGCCAAAAAATCATACAGGAAGTTTATGAAAGAGCAGGAACTTGAACCTAAGGCGCCTATATCTTAGGCCTGTGCACAAACCTTTCATCCATTCTTCTCCAGAATGTAAGTTGTGGGTTGCTATTTAACCTTGCTTATAAAACAAGTACAAATAAATTGAAATGCAGCACATTTAGAATTTTTTACATAACATAATTAACAGGTGAAATTCATTGTCAAAGTACATAACTTTGACAATGAGACCAAGAGCTTAGAAGGATTAAAAATGAATTTGGTATTTATATAGCTAACGAGAACATCCATAGTTACTTTACTGTGACCCTGACAACTCCTTAATGCCACTGGAAAAGGGTTCACTATTCTGTAACAGCAACTCCTGACAAACTCATACATCTAGCACATTGCTTTCATAGTATTTATCCATAAAGAATGTCATGGGAGGTCTTCAATAAAATTCATGGTCACGCTGGTCATTAATACTATTGTATGTGGGCAAGTGTGTATGGATAGCTAGAAAATACGTTCCCTAAAAGTCTGAATCAAGGCAGAGTTGACGAACAGGTTGCTGCCAAAGGATGTATATTCACTTGTGTACTTAATTTACATTTAAACCTAAGCATTTTAAGCCAACATAATAGAAGCACCATTTATGTACAAAATCAACAAAAGGGTGTAAGGTCAACAGGAGACAAGACACAAGAGAATGTACCACAGAGGGTTGTCCTATCTCTGTGGGAGACAATAAACTCTGGGGGACATAAGAGAAAGGCAAGAAGACACCTAAGGAAGACTATCAGGCGGTGCAATTACATTCAGTAAAATGGGATCCCAACCTGCCCCGGTTGGTAAAACTGTAAAGGACAGTTAGGTGAGATAAAAGACTCCTTTTAGATTGATGGTTAGTCTGGTAAAGTTATGTTTAGTTTCTAGAAAGTGTGTCTTGATTTTGTTTCCTGTGTAACCTTTCTGTTTCCATTATCTTTACTCACTATGTCTTAAATCTTAATCTTTAATAATAAAGAAGTCACTCACGTTCTGCAGTAGCGCTGGTTCTTTGAGATGTGTACCCTTATGGGTGCGCCACTGTAGGTGTGTCTATGTGTCTGTGCCTCTGATTGGAGAGCTTTGGTAGCTGTTTATATTTGGCCCATACATATGCTCTCCCTTCATTTTCTCTGCCTCAAGATTAATTAGTGCTGGGTGGGCAAAACACTCTCAGTTCCTTGTCTACTGTAGAGCCTTTATAGAGAATGACAAATGAGTGGGGAGGAGAGCAGGTTGTGGAGCACCCATAGGGACTTTCCTTTAGAAGAACCATGGTAGCTGCACAAGATAAGTAACTTCTTGTTCAAGTAGTCCCTCCATGGGTGCTCCACTATAGGGGACTCCTGAGCAGTATCCCTGTGGGAGGGTGGAGCTTTGGAGTTGAGTCTGCTATAGATAACAGTAGAGCTGAAGATGGCATCAGAAGGAGAGTCTCTAGTAATCACATAGTGTTCTGCAAATATCTGAACAGACACCCAAGTCACTGCCCTGGAGATTTTGGAATGGGAACATCTTTAATAAAGGTGACAAAAGTGGAAACCAACCTTGTGGAACGTGTACAGATTCCAGGTGGAGATACCAAATTATAAGCATGATAGTAGTAGTTAATGCAGCTTGAGACCCATTTAAGAGAGTCTCTGAGTTGATATTGCTGTGCCTTTTGATCATTCTTCAATTGATAGGAAGAGCTTAAGAGATTTCCTAAAGGCCTTTGTCCTGTCCAAATAAAAGGCCAACGCTTTCCCAGCATCCAGGATATGTAGTATAGCCTATCTGTTAATCATGGTGAGACACTGAATAAAAGGTGGGAAGGTGAGTGAATTGGTTCATATGAAAAGATGAGTCCACGTTGGGTATGAATTTTGGGTGCAGTCTGAGAGTGACCTTGTCTTTGAAGAAAATCATGAAAGGAGAGTGTGCCATTAATGCTGCTATTTCCCTTATTCTCTGCGCTGAGGTGATCACTACTAGGAATGCTGACTTCATTGATAGATGCATAAAATAATAGGTTTAAAGGGTGGTCTAATTAGGCTCTTTAGAACTAGATTCAGGTCCCACATTGGAGTGGGTTTCTGGGTTGGGGGAAGAGGTTTCCTATGTCCTTGAGGAATCTCTTTGTCACTGGGTGGGCAAAGACCAAGTATCTCTCTACTGGTGGAAAGCCAGTAAGGCTGCAAGATGTACTTTGAGTGAGCTGAAAGACACTCCTGCCTTTGTATGTAGTCTATCATGATAGGGAGGGAGGAACATATCGGGGTAACATGTTTGGAAGTACATCACACCTGGAATCTGTTCCATTTTTGCAGGTAAGTGTGGTGGGCAGTTGATTTCCAACTGTTCTATAAAACTTGCTGTACCTCTTCGGAGCACTAGCTCTCTGCATATTGGAACCATGAAGGAGCCAAGCCTTGAACCAGAGGACCCTTAGATTGGGATGGAGGGTTTGTCCATTGTTCTGTGAGAAGAAGTGAGCTGTGGGTTGAAGAGGGATTGGTGGATATACTGCTATCTGTGTCAGGTATGGGTATCATGCCTGTCTCAGCCAGATGGGAGGAATCAGTATAACTTCTGCTTTTTCTCTTTTTTTTTTAAATCAGGGCCTACAGTATCAAAGGGAATGGGGGAAATGTGTCCCCTCTCACATGGGAGAACTAGAGCATCCTCTAACGAGCATTTTCTGAGGCCAGCTCTGGAGCAATAGAGCGAGCATTTCCGGCTCAGGTAAGTAGCGAACAGGTCTATTATTGGGCTTTCCCAGTGATTCAATATATAGTAGAGTACTGCTGGTTCCTTTCCCATTCGTAGTCCTGAGAGAACTTGTGGCTGAGACTGTTTGCTGTTATATTCTGTACTCCTAGCAGGTAAGCAGCTGATATGAGAACATTGTGGTGAACGCAACAATTCTATAACTTTAGCGCTTCGGTGCGCAGGAAGGATGATCTGGCACCTCCTTGATGATTTATGTAAAACATGCATACTTTGTCATGATTTTTGTGTGTGTGTCCCTCATCAGTGGAAGAAAGTGAGCACAAGCATTTCTGACTGCTCTTAGTTCCAGGAGGTCAGCAGTGAAAGTAACTTAAAGGACTTACTGATACTCTAGAGTCATGAGGGGGAGGGGAGGGCAGGCTCAACTGGAAGAGGTGTGGCCTCTAACAGAAGAGGCGGAGCTGGCTAGGTCCACGATTTAAAGGGCCTCTACCACTCCGGGCCCTTTAAATAGCCTCCGGAGCCCTGGGGTAGCAACGGTGGGGCTCTGGCAGCTATTTAAAGGGCCCAGGGCAGTAGAGGCAGCAGGAGCCCTGGGCTCTTTAAATTGCCCCCGGAGCCCCACCGCTGCTACCCCAGGTCTCCAGCAGTGGGGCTCTGGTGTCAATTTAAAGAGCCTGGGGCTCCAGCCACCGCCCAGAGTCCCAGATCCTTTAAGTTGCTGCCTGGGGAAGTCAGGTCGATCCCCGGTACGGTGCACCAGCTCTTGCTGGTATGCTGTACCGGGGCGTACCAGCTTACTTTCACCTCTGCAGGACGTTGATGTGGTGAGTCGACTCCATGGGAGCCATTTGCCCTGAGCTTTTTGGTTGTCCAAATGAGCTCCCCAGCCTATTAGGGATACATTTATTGTTAGAAGCAATGGTTTTTTGGAACGGGGGCAGTTGTGTGAAAGGGACCCTTGTACAGATGTTCATTTCAGGCCAGCCCTGAAGTGTCTCTGTGAGAGTGGTCAGAGTGTGAAATCTGTGTTGCAGGGGGAGTGTTCACGCTTGTATTGAGTCAGGGCATAACTTAATCATTAACAAATGGCAGATTCAGGAATAAAAATTTCCCTGTTGGCAGGGTATTCCATAACTGTCCACTATAGGGTTTCATGTAACTTCCACTGAAGCATCTTGTGGTGGTCACTGTCAGAGACGGCAGAATACTAGACTAGACAGAGTGACCACTAATCTGATTTAGTATGGCAATTCATACTTTCCTGTGTTCTTAATCTACATGCTTAATAGTTTTTCTCTAATTGACAGAACAAATATCTGACATTACCAAATTTTCCCAGAAAGGGGAAAGCACCTGATCCTCAGTGGTTCCATACTGATCTAGCATCTTAAATCAGATCACCATATAATCAACAAGTTTTGCACAACAAAGTTTCAAATTGACATTAAAAGAACCGCATATGCAACATAAAAAAATTAAAACATTTTTAAAAATTATATCCTAGACTGAGGAAAGAAAGAAAAATTCCAGTAATGAAATTGATACTCACATTTTTTAATCAGATAAAAATAATTTCTGAGACTCTAAATCTAAAATTAAATCCTATAGTTTAGTTTTTATCCACTGCTATTCCCTTCTGCTAAATCTAGGGACTGTACAAATAGGCATGTAATTTGAGGTATGTGAGGGACTGGATATTTACAACTCCTCTCATCTGATTGGCAGACTATGGAGACAGATGAGATAGCTAAAAAAGAGGTATGTGCTTTCTTGTTCTTGGACCAAAATAAAACTAACTAACTTGACACTCAAAATAACTTTTTCCTTTGGCATATAATCCAAATATGGCAGGAGGTGATGAAGTATCGTAAAATATTGATTGACTCTACCAGTTTGTAATAACTGAAACCTCTCTTTAAGTTGTAATGATAGCATTTTAAAAACAGAAAGAGGGAAGGTATTGAAATCATTGCTGACTTGCACATGTGTGTATAATGTGTGTGTACATGTATGTATACGCACATCAGCAATGATTTCAATACTTGCCTTCATCCCATTTTTAAATTACCATAATTCCAGCCTGAAGAGAGATTTCAGTTATTACAAACTAGTAAATCATAAACACATACAACACAAAAGGTAGTTTTGGCTCTTATCAAGAGATGCATAATGGTGTCTCTGAGATACTTTTAAAAGATAACATTTATTAGTCTGTTGCAGTTTCAACAGATTTAGGGCTAGATCCTCAGCTACAGTTGAGCAGTGCTTGGCACAGCTGAGAAGGGGAATCGTGAGTGAATTCTTTAAGGGCTAAGTTAGGCAGCTTTGCACTGCCAGATGGTGCAAACGACAAAGGGTCTTGTAGCACCTTATAGACAAATAGATGTTTAGGAGCATAATCTTTAGTGGGTGAATGTCAGATGGTGGAAGGCAGCCATAGTACAAGGCAGGATATGGCCTTTAAATGTAGTCTATTGCACTCTAGAGAAATCTGGCTGTCACCTCCCACAATAGTAATGGGCCACTCTGCCAGTTTCTTACTTCAGGTTACAGTATAGATATATTGTTTCCTATAAAGAAAATGAGGAATACTTGTGGCACCTTAGAGACTAACCAGTTTATTTCAGCATAAGCTTTCGTGGGCTATAGCCCACTTCATTGGATGCATAGAATGGAACACACAGAAGTAAGATGCATTTATATACAGAAAAAGCAGAAAAAGTTGGAAATGACCACACCAATTCTAAGAGGCTATTTAATTTGGATGAGCCATTATCAGCAGGAGAAAAAAAAAACTTTTGTAGTGAAAAATCAAGTGGATCTGTGTCTGACAGTTGATGAGAACCTGTGAAATGAAACTTAACTAGGGAAATACATTCAATACTAGGCAGCCGCCTAGGGTGCCAAGATTTGGGGGCACCAAAAAGCAGTGCTCAAAATATTTTTTTTACACTACTGTTGGAAAACGAATGACTAAAGAAAAGAGAAACGTCATTGAACGTGCATTTTAACTTGTCGTTCTCTCGTACATTACTGCTATAGCGTACCAGCTCTGCATTGCGGGCACAAGCGTACTGCTTCACTACGGTACAAAGTGGCAATGACGTCATTTTTCTCGTCACACGCAGCCATTACCCGTTCTTACAGGCTGTTGATAATGCCAAGTTTACTAGTTTTCAGAGGTTGTCGACTGAGGCTAACTATTTTTGTTGAGTTGTTTCAGATCTAAGACTTTGGCAAGTGCTGCTGCATCATTTCACTAATACTTTGTGTCAATTGAGTGTGTATGTTATGTATTTGAGTGTATATGTTTATGTGCGAATATGCGTGTGTAGGTTGTTGAAATTTGTCATATTGATATTGTCAGTTGTTGTATGATGGAGTATCCGCCATTCTAATTTTATAAATTTTATTAATAACAATAATTGGATATTCTAAAAGTAGAATAAAATGTAGCAGATTTTGATATGAAGGAAGTATACGTGACTAAAAAGGGTATGTTTTTGAAAGTATTTTGAAAGTTTATAATAAGCGATGCTCGGGGAGGTAGGGCGCAAGATGGAAGTTTCGCCTAGGGCACAAAATATCCTTGCACCGGCCCTAGGTGAATGAGGCAAGCTTGCTTTCAGCCCTCTCCAGCTTCCTCAGCTGGGGCAAAGGGTGCATATAGATAATGGTGGGATGCAAAAAAGACAAAATGCAGTTGGTTGCTGCCTTAGTAAAAACTTTGGGACCCACTGCCGTGATGAAGGGAAAAGTTTAGGCTGCAGAAGGTAATCTGGGGTATTAGGCACAGTATGACATAGGGCCTTAGCCCCACTTAGAGTTGTGGTGGCAGAAGGAACATCTATCAACCTAGAGAGGGAGGAACAGTGGCATGGGCCCCCTTTTTCCCCAAAACCTGGAGTGGCAAAGGGGGCCGCCTCCTCTCAGGAGCAGCAAGCAAGAGGCATGGGGCTCCCCCTCTCCTTACCTCAGCAGCTGGGTTGTATCTGTCCAGATCAGTGCGACAGACCTGCTGCTGCACTCTTCCCCTGGTGCCACACACAGTTCTATGCTGGGGTGATGTTTATGGGGCTCCACAGAGCAATCATCTCTTGTTCCAGCCTACTGTGATGGTGGGTCATGATGGTAATTATGTAAGTTGAGGTTTCTGGGTGCTACAAAAGGAGGTACGTGTAGCTATGGCACCTTTACTGCAGATATTGAAATGATGTACAGAATAGTCCTGAAAAAGACAGGTATCAGGCTGGATGAGTCAAGTGGTCTCTTCTGTTTCTACCTCCTATGGTTATTAATCAGGTAAAGCACAATCTACCTATCTCCCACTGAATAGGAATGATTTTTAGGAAAATTACTTCAGCTAAGATTAGTGGCCTGATTATTAGACATTCTGAATCCCTACTATTTCAGTTGAAGCTAGTGGGAGTCATGGGTGCTCAGCACACCTGCACATTGAGTGCTAGATTAGCTCAGCAAAGTTGTGGAACTTCAGTAACGTTTTACTTAAAAATCTATATTCCATATCCAAAATAATGAAATTGTTCCGTCTGTTCAATATATATCATGGTCCCCCTCCCTCCACCACCCCAAAAAAGTACTTGCCTGACCTCTCCACAGGTTGGATCTAGACTACAGCCGGATTTCATCAACAGCCAAGTGCATACAGGGGCCAGGCACATGGAGTGGGAGCAGGCAACCTACAACTTTGAGACCTGAAAGAGAGAGAGAGTTAAAATGTACATTTAAGGTACATTATATGCCAAATGCTTGTCCCAGCTTTGCTATTTGAGACATTTTGCATAGGTCTACAGCAGTGAATGGGATTAGTTAAGGTTGAAATATAGTATCCATTCTAACCTCCCTTTCTTGTGACTTACAAAAAAAATCATTTGAAGTGGAACTTTCCATGCTTGGTCTCAGCTCAAAAGGTGAATGTTGTTGGAAAATTTAAGTAAGATCAGTTATTTTTTAATTATATAATGATGGAAAATACATTTTCCCACTATGTTTCAATTGAAATGTCCCGCTCTCATAACTCAAAAGCTGAAAGTTGGCTTGTTGGGTCACTAAGGAAGGAAAAATAATCCAAGATTGAAGGTAATGAATTGAATGCTTTTTGAGTTATGAACAGTTAAAACTGAAATGTTCATATTGATGTAGTAAAATATTTTCTATTAATTTTTTTAAGATTGATATATAGCTAAAGTTTTTTAGAATAGGTGGATACTGAACCACTTCAGTTTTTAAGTACCCTTAATGCCTTTACTTTCCTTAAAACCACGTTAACAATGGGTTTAGGTAAAGACCTTTTGGTACTAACTATGCATAAAAAAGTTCAATGCCATGAACATCCCTGCTCCAAGCACTAATTCACTGCACAAGCATTACCTGAGCTGCTACCACAGACTTCTTGGTCCAAGTTCCCACTTCTCTCTCAGGCATGTGTGGGAACCAGAAAGCATACAGGATTTAGAAGGGAAAAGAGTGAAGTTTGATAGGCCCAGAAACAGGCCTTCACGAGCATAAAAGCTACAGATTTTACTTATGCACTCGCCATCACAAGGCATGTGAAACAAGGAACCCCACTGGGCAAAGAAAGTAGAAGATTTAGAAAGAAGCATGATTAATGTATGTTTTTTTCTCATAATAAGCAAACTGTACTATATTTAAAATGTACAATCTAATCATGGAGTCATGAGTCATTAAAAGAAAATGTACAATAGTTTGTGAGTCCTTCTATTGGTTGGGCATTTGACTGGTCCAAAAATAATTGGTCAATTGACTGTCCAAACGTCAATAATATATTGTCAAATAATGTTAAAAATAGTCAAATATTTTAAAGCACAAGATTAGGAGAACAGTAATAACAGTAACAAAGATTAGAGAAGAATGTGGCAGATGAAGAAATGACTCAATATTCATCAGATGAACAGTGATGAATTTGATGATGATACAGATGAAGCAGTTAAAACCGATAAAGAAAAAGAAGATAATGAAAAGTAAGATACTTGAGGAGCTGGCCTGTTGCTTACTTAGCATAAGTGCATTTAAATTACTTTATTAATAATACTAATTATTATTATTATTTTGTATTACTATTAATACCTTTCTAGCAATGTTAGGTTAGCATTTAAATATGAATGTTATTCAAGACTGAATATTATAAAAGAAAAATGAAGCAAAACAGAAATAAAACAAACACATAGCAGCTATAAAAGAAAAAAGATTTTCAAATGCATTTATGCTAGATAGACAACAGGCCAGCTCTTGAAGCATCTTGCTTTTTATTATCTTCTTTTTCTTTATCAGCTTCAACTGCTTCATCTATTACTTTGTTGTCAACATCAATCATCATCATCAAATTAATCAGTATCTCCTTTCTCTTCATCTGATGAATGTTGAATCACTTCTTCATGTGCCATTTTCTCCTCTAATCTTAAATTGTGATACACTTTCCCAAGTTTCTCAGCAGTGGAGGTCTTCAGTCTATTTCTCCAAACAAACCAATTTTGTTCCCCACATGTAGAAATACACGGAAGTGTTAAAATAACTTCTGCCACTGTAGCTAGTGTTCACAACCCTCTCCACCATGATGAAGGAGGAAGCTGTTTCAATTCAGCTGCTGGGACTGAACTGCACATTGTTTTACAACTGATTTGCTACCTCCATTATAATTTGCTACCTCCATTAGAATTGTTTATTCATTTGTATAGTCTTTAAAATTTACAACAGCCACTATGAGGTTTGAACCTGAAACAAATTCATTGTCAGAAAGGCTCTGGACCTGGGATCATACATCAAAAAAGTAGACGCCATTATGTGCAGGCATGATCATTGGATTTTTCTATGTTATTAATTATCATTATCTTTAGCTTTTGTAAGTGAACTGTGTTCAGTATTCACACATTTATGTTTCTTAACATGCTGCAATTTGTTCTTGGCATCAGACAATGTAGAATTATCACTTTCTATATTCTTAATGGACAAAGCTATGTGTTGCAGCAAAATACATTTTGAATTTTGCATCCAAAAGACATTGTCATCAAGAATGTCAGTGCAGATTACTTAGGAGCGAAACTTGGCTACTCCTACTTCAACAGCAACTTTTCAAATAGCTTTCTTGTATATTTGAAAGTGTTTGAGGTGTTCAGTAGAAGATGCCCATTGAGTAAGACAAGACTTATTCAGTGTTGGTGAACTTGAGTGCTGTACTAAATGATACTGAAAAATGCTGCTAGTATGTATTTGTTTTTGAAAAACTTAATAATGCTTTTCACTTCTGACACGAGGAGAAAGTTGTCACATCCTCAACATCACCAATGAAAAATGGTGATTAATTCATCCTGTGGGCAGCACATGTGTAACACATAAGGTGGGTTTACCTTTTTTATCTAGAAGTAGCTTTAGTATTAGCTATGTTGTTGATCACAAGTGAAATAAACTTCCATGGATCCAATTTATTGGATATATTTGTAAACTGGCCAGCAATATATTGGACTTTGCTGTGATGCTCAGTTGTGCATTGGAATGAGTAAAACACTGGTTGTGGAGTTGCTACTATGAAGTCAATAACATCCAAATTACGAATACTGCTCTATCCATCAGACACCAGAGACATGCAAGGAGCTTGTACAATCAGAACACCAATTCTCTTTTTCACATTGTCTGCTTCAGCTTCCTTCAAGCTGTTTCCTACTTGGTACTCTCTAAACTGGATGAATCTTACAAAAAAATTCTGGTATAAGGATTTTTGAGACATGAAATGATGTATTTCTGGTGTCAATACCTCTAACAAATATATGGTTCAATTTGTTTTTCTGGTCTTGGCACATTCTATCTAAAACCTCTTAATACCAATTTGATGAACATCTGAAGACTTTCCAGGTGCAAGAGTTTTTGATGCTGAAGGAGATGGAATTGCAAAATTCTTATTAAAAGGTGGAGAAATAGAATTTGCTTAGCTTTCACTGTCACTTTATACTATCATCATCAAAAGACTCCGTGCTTCATATTAAAGCTGCCAAAGATGAAGTAAGGCATTACACAGAACAAATTTTGATGCTGACTACTTTACCCCTTCTTGCTGTTTGTCTGCAATATCTATCTTTAGCAGTAGCAGGACACATACCACAAGAATTCAACAAGTGTTTCTTCATTCTATTTACATGTGTCATATATGCAGAAAAACAGAACTTGCATTTAGCTAACTTTAACAGTGTTTCCATGTTAATGTCTAATAAAATATTTCCATACAAATTATTTTGCCTTTCCCTGACTCTGCATTATATGTAACTATTATGAATGTCTCGCTAATTCTGGAATTATATATAGATTATGAAGTATCACTTGTATTTCAATCACCCAATAGCTGCTGAGTTCTGTTTCTAACTATTGCTATTCCAGAAGATTCCAGCCAATAAAAATGTTTTTGGCCATGCTGCCCCTTCTCTTGCAGGACCCTTATAGACACCTGGAACTCATGAAGGGAGAGGGAGTCAGGTGGCTGCTTCTCCCTACAGCAAATACAAAGAACTCACAATCAGCAGCAGCAGCAGAAGGAAAAGAGTTGGGTGGAGGGTGTGGGGCTACTGAGATGTGATGACACACACCATTCATCACCAGAGAATTTTTAGTGATGTGGAGTCAGGATATTTTCTTAGTGTAATTTGTTTATTTATAAAACCATATACCAGTCTTGTTTCCTTGAATAGTAGCAGGAACAAACTGTGTACAGGCAGTGCTCTCCTGCAGAAGTCTCAGATAAGGGATTTTTTGTTCTTTTTCCCCCCATTTTCAGTTGCTTATAACTTTGCCAAACTTTAACTGTTTGGGCTGAAATTTTCTGTGCTGGGTATTTGCCTCAGGCTGAGCATTTGGGAAAGGACATAAACAATTCAGTTGTTTCTCAGAATGAGGTTAGGGAAAGTACGTTGTTCAGATCTTTTTAAAAAAATTCTTACAGCCTTTGAATTGAGTAGCTCCAATACCTCCATGCTTTGATGCATGGACTTGAAATTTGGTATTGGGGACACCTTTACGTCTGGGATGTACCTTCTGGTGTCCTCTTGAAAATCCACCCAAAATTGGCCAAGGTATGTGGCTCTGAAGAAGTTTGCACATTCTCAGCAGAGTTTTGTTAAAGTCTGGCAGCTACATTTTCCAAAGATTCTGTTTGTAACAGGCTAGCTCCATCCTGGACTATTGCACCTAGGCAGGACGACTTCTGCAATTGCTTCTTCTGTAAGGTGGGTGTCACTGTGGTGCTAGGCACCATAACTGTGAACAGGGAGACTGTATTTCCTGTGCTCCTGTTTGTGGGCCAGGGGGTGGACAAGGAAAGAAAGGTCTGTAAAAAGCATGCTCCCCTCCAGAATGGGGAATATGATCCAGGTTTCCTGATTCTGAACATTCCTTTGGTGTCAGCAAATAGCTGTGAAATGCATTGGCAAAGTGTGTGTGTCTCATTCCCCTCTATTGGCTGGTCCGCATAGAGGATAATAGCCTGTTACTGCTGTCAGTAACTTCATTAACTGATGTGGTAGAGGTCCAAGCTGATGTCAGGGAGGCTCCAGTTTTATACCAAAAACCTCTCAGCTCCTGATTTCATATCCTCTCCCACATAAAAATATGGGGAGACGTGGTCAATCTGCTGGGTGTGCGGGGTTTCAGCACTGCTCAGGTTTGGGCCGGCTGCCCCTCCGCAATGATGTTGGGGTGTGTGTGCCAAATTTGAGTGAATTTGTGACTTGGAGCACGGGGTGCAGTGCTGCTCAAGTTTCGCTTGGCAGCCATTGAGGACCATGCAAAGTATCTAAAAGGGAATCTTGGTGTGTTAGTGAAATTAACATCCTGGTAAAATCTTGTTTGTTTTTCATGCAAAAAGAAAATAATACTGATGGCTATTCATTACACACTGATTATTAAAACAAGACATGAAAATAGCATTAAGAATCTAATGCATTGATATAAGCCAGTAACTTTTTTTCCTCAAGATAGTAACTCCCTGCTTTGCTCTTCTCTCATGTCGTTGTGCTGATTTATTGTAGTGATCTAAGTAAAGCTATTGGCCTTAACAGTTAGTCAAGATACAGTCAAAGTAGTAAACAGAATGGAGTGAATTAAGAGTGAAGTTATATTTTTAGCTTGGAATACTCTAAAATTATGTTCATAATCAAATAATTACATATCTTTACTGAAATCCATTTCTAAACTGTTACCTCCATATCTAGACTGCCATAAACTACTTTCATCCCTCTCTTAAAGAATTGCAAATACTCTAAATATCAAGTAATTTCTCCATATATAATTTAGAACTATTTTTTAAAGAAAAAGTATTAAAATATATCCTTCATAATAGCATTTACAATTTGTAGCTTTAACTTCGCATACATATCTTCTTATTCTTCTAAGTATGATCCCACAGAGGATATGGGAGGTATATTTCCCCTTGTATGTGTAAACACTACTAAACCCTATGAGAGTTTGATGTGCATTAGTATTGGCAGAATCAGGGTGACCCACTTCTGTTTAGGGTGACTTCTAGTTTTGAGAAGAACAAGGGCTGTTCCTTAAATTTTTCAAATTCTGTTCTGGCATTCTTGGACATAATTTCAACAGTGTGTTGAAAGGAGAACACGTTTTTTTAAAATCTTACCTGAAAATCCTCTCCCCCCATTTTTTCAGTATAAGGAGAGAGAAATGATCTGATCTTGCAATCCTTACTCACACAAGTAGTCTCACTGGAGTCCTTCCATCCAGACAGAAAGGAAATAGAATTGCTCCCATGAGTAAGGGTTGCATGATTGTGCCTAAAGTTGTATTGCACTACCATGGAGTCTGGCAAATTCTCTCTCTATATGAAAGGAACTTATAGTGTGTGTCTATTCAGATAACTTGCTAATAAAATCCAAGTACCACCACAAATCTAATTTGAAAATGATGACCAGCATGTAGATGTCTGTGCGGTGGATCTAGAGGTTCCAGTCCCATTGATGATCCCATTTAGAAAGTTTGTATGGTTTAGTTTTCGCATGATATAATTTAGGTATTTTTCTGTTTGGTTTTTCTTAAACGCTAGGAAATTACATGTGAAAACTACATTAAAAGAATGTTAAGCTTGCAAAGTCAAGCACTGACAAATTAGGAGATGCCAGAATTAAAACTGCCTGTGCTGTTGGGCTCTCAAAATTAGTGAAACTTGACAAATTTGGACTTAGTCTAAGTGCTTTTGTTCCCCATCTGTAAAATGGGGATGATAGTATTTCCCTCCATCACAGGAATTTTGTGAAGATAAGTTAATTAATGTTTGCGAGAGGACTAAAATATGACAGTGATGAGCACCACAGAAAAGCCCATAAGGAAATTAATAATTATGTAATTACAAAGATTGGTGAAGTGGTAAATAATGAAGAGGACAGGTCACTGACAGTGATCAGGATTACTAGGTAAATGGGTGAAGAACAACAGTATGCATTTATGGCCAAATATAAATCACACATTGGAACAAAGAACGTAGGCTACCCTTACAGAATGGGGGACTATCCTGGGAACCAATGACTTTGGAAATGACTTGGGGGTCATGGTGGATAATCAGCTGAACATGAGCTCCTAGTGTGATGCTGTAGCTCGAATGGCTAATGTGACCATTGGATGTATAACAAAAAGAATAATAGTTAGGAGTAGGGGCGTTATATTACCTCTGTATTTGGCACTGGTGCAACCTGTACTGAAAGACAGTGTTCAGTTTTGTCAGGGGTCTGTCGGAGAAGACTGTGGTGATGGAGAAAGTAACAGAGGGGGAGACACCACTACCAAAGGCATACTGCTGAAAGAGCTAATTCCCTAACCAAACAGCAGAAGGGGGTGCTGTGGTGAGGCTAGCACCGTTACGGCAGCTTCTGGTTGCAGCCTCATAGTTAGGGTTGTGTTCTAAAGTGGGCTTAAAATAACACACAAGTTCTTGCTTTTCTCTAAAAGTATGTGGACTTTTGATGCAAAATTTCACATTGTTAAGTTTTATGCCCTTTGAATTTTCTGAGAACATTTATTTGGGTTTTTTTGATAAATTTTTAATTGGAGGTCTTTTAAATTGGATGTGTCTGAAATTTGCCCTTGACAATACAATCATACGTTGTTTACTGATATCTTTAAAAACATGGTCCATCACCTTAAATTTCATAGTAGGCTGTATTTTTAGTAGATCTGGTGCAATGTGTATTTTTGGGGTTAAGAAAAAATTGGATTTCAGATAACTTTTTAGTTTTTGTTTGTCATAACTGAAATGTTATATGCCAGTAATTGCTAACAGATAAACTCCATGTTTACTTGTAAGCTTGATAATCTGGATATGCATCAATTTAATGGGCCTACATATCAAATGTTAGCCATTGGGAGCTATGCTTTTCTGTCAGATTATATTCTCCAGATGGTAAGTGATTTAAGTGCTGTGCACTTAACATTCAAGTAATTTTGTGCAACCACTGGCACATCAAGATTCTTGTGCTGCTGAATTAACTGCTCTATCAGCAGTTGAATTTCTGTCCCTCCATAGGATTGACCCCTGTTGTCTAATGCTACATTTGTTTAAGCATTGAAAAAAAAAAGGAAATTAATAATTATGATGTAGTTAGAATTGCTACATACAAAACATACCTGAAACAAACCCACAAAAGCAAGAAAATTAAAAGTTAGGTCATCTAAAAGTACATAGACATGGCCTCTTTCTCCTCCACTCAGAGGCGTGTATCTTGCCATTATCACAACCATGCTACAGAAAATGCTCAACAGCCTTAACTCTGCTCAGTACATGTGTTAGTGTTCCATCACCCCAGCTGTGAAACTACTCTCTCCCAACACAGCACAAAATACACTAAACTTCCTCAGCCAGTACTGTTTTGATAAAGAGGTTTGTGGAGAAGGGAGAGCTGAGGTTAAGATTGTGGTGTATGGTCTATGATGTATCATAGTTGTGGTAACAGATGGTAAAGTGCATATTTATATGTGAAGGAGAAAAGATTTGTTTTTTAATACATACACACTGTATAGAATTCAGTGGTCTGTATTTACTTTGCTTGGGGTTCAATACTACATTTTTGTTTTCCTTTATATATATATATATATATATATTCTTTATAATACATTTATGGGCTTGTACCATCCATCCTATTGGTTTTATACATCTTTAATATGGGAAAAGCTCATTTAATGGAAGAATATGTTTCCTCCAAGTTCTAAAATGCATCCTACTTGCAGTACTGAATCCTTTTACTTAAATTTAATCTAGAATGTAGTAAAATCATGGAGGCAGCGGGGAAGACTTAAGAGGAGCATGATTATTGTAGGGTCAAATTTCAATACCTCTGCACAGGTAATTCTGATCTAAATGACCTGAAGAAACACCTTCAGACTGAAAAACATGTGAGTAGCATATTTTGAATGTTGCATACTCCATATTGCAAGGGAATGCAAACATTTTTATTAAACATTTTTATTAAAATCCAGTTTAACAATTCTTCACTGAAAAAAAACATATAAACATGGAGTTCCTATTGACTTTATTTACCATTTAAAAAAGTTTGTCAAGGTGATTGTTCCTCCAGTTCAAGTATTGCAAAATCTTTTTCTAGTGGAAGAACAAAAGCTGAATGAATCAACAAAACCCTGTAATTGCATCACACATGGTCACTCATGAGTCATGCCAGATCTGCACCCATTCACTGCTACAGTGGTTGAAAATAATGATGCCAACAATGACAAGAAGGTCTGTGTCATAATTGGATAGTTTGATCATGAAGCAAGACTTTTGAATAATGTTCTTTCAAAGGCCTGTGCGTAACATTACAAATGTGGAAAAATGTCTTGCACCAATTATTTTAGCTTTCATGGATTCCAGCATTCTAGAGACAATGCAATTGGATTTTCCTCGAACGCAGCAAATGTAATGATTGGCAAGCACAATCTGTATTAAGGGGAGTCAAAGAAATGTCAGTTTCTGTGTATAGCCTTCCATGTGTGACACCCTTGTGCCACTTGGTAGCTAAGGCTGTTGTCAAGACCATTCCCAAATTAGTGGAAGACATGCTGGTTGATATCTTTTACTTCAGTGGCAGTGCAAAGTGAAACGGGGAATACTGCTAGTACCAACTGTGGTGCAATACAAATGCCTTATCGAACACAGTGAACAAAATGAAAAAGACCAACATTTCCAAATCTAGGTGCTAAAGTTAGGCTCCTAAAACTATATTTAGGCACATAAGTATAAGTAGCCTGATTTTCACAGGTGCTTAACAAACCAAATTCTCTGTAAAATCAATAGTAACTCCAGGTCCTCAGTACTTTTGAATGCCAAACTACTTCTTTTTAAGTGCCTAAATAGAGATCTGAGGCACCCAAGTTTGAAAATTTTGGCTTAAGTCTTTATAAAGATATTGAAAGGCACATTAATTAACTTAATGGTTAAAGGGAGCCACTTAACGTTTACTTTCAACAACTGCTCTAAAGTTGCAGTGGAAGACAGAAATCAGCAAGTTGCTGGTTAAGAGATCTGGAGATACAATTATTTTCTTTCTTCTGAGAGACTGCTCTGAGTGATCAACAGTGGGCCAAATTTCAAAACTGACTTCTGGGAATATGCACACATTTGGGCATTGCAAAACATCAAAAGCCAGGTTTACACTGGAAAAAATTCCCCCAAAAATTCCCATAAGTTTTAATTGAATTGCTGTTAGAACTAGTCCAACTGTTAGTATACAAAAGTCTCCTGTCTCAGAAAGCATTTTTAGCCAGGTTTTAGTTAAACCTGTTGATGATCAAGTCTAATTAGGCCTAAAAGGGAAAGATAAGAGAGCCTGAGGAGAAGCAGAGGTATTTTCTCCAGCTGGGAAGAAGGAAGACTCCCAGGAATAAAGCCCTGAGAGTGGCTGCTCAGCAAAATAGGAAGGAGTGACCCAAAGGAGCCCAGGGAGAGGATGAAGGGGAGAAACGGAAAAGAGACCAGGAAGAGATTAAAACAGGAAACCCAGTCCAAGGTTTTAAGAAGAGTGTCTGAGATGAAGACAAATCAGATCCTCAGGATGGGGAGTTGGGCCCAGCTTGAAGCTGGGATGTAGACTCTGTGGGTTTTTTTTTTTGTGTTTTTCTTTTTGAAATGGGTAGATTTTTCAATAAATATCTTAGCAGGAGAGCCAAGTCACTGCCGTAGCCAAACATCACTGCTTTTCAAAAACTCTCAAAGAGTGAAAGGAAATTGAGGCAGGTCTGCTGCAGAGCCATCCTGGGGCACTCTGGAGGCAGGGACCTTGATATGGCGTGACTGCACCAGATTAAGCACAAATGGTTCTGTGAATCCATGTTAGTCATGCTCACTTTGAATTGTGAACTATTGCACGCAAATAAGGCCACTCTTTGTATACATATTCCTCAATTCCTGACAAAGCTCCCAGAACTTGTGAATTATAGAAGGTTTTTAAAGGCCATTGGTGCACTATGGTACATGAATAGGAAGACTGTATTGTGGTGTCATCCAGACTAGCATATTTGTCAATATCTTGTGACAGAAATTAGAGATTTAATTTGCATGAAATTACAAATTTGCATAAAGTGCTACTTGATGACACAGACAGGTTACAGTCCTCACAAAACTCAAAAATGCTAAGTAATTAATTCTGCATAGCGTAGTCCCACATCAGTCCATCTCCAGTGCTACATCAACCAATTAGGCATTTATCATATCTATATCAATTAAGGATGTGCCCCAAAAGTTGCATCTGACTCAACCCCGCAGGTCTATACCCCCATCCCAAATCAATTAATATTTTACCCTCACCATCTGCCCCGACACACACAACACACTAGTTATAGAGGTTCTTCAACCCCCTCCCTGGCTTGTGTGGGCAGCTCCAGTGCCGGTTCTCCCCTCTCCACTTTCCTGGCCTGGTGTTGCAGAGATATAGAGGCGAAGCAGAGTGGATAAAAATCAATGATTTAAAAAACAAAAATTCAGATTTTTTTTTTTAATAAAATGCTAAAGATAGGTTTAAAGATACATTATAGCTCAAAGATATCTCATCATGGAATAGGAATTATAAATTGTAATTCTATAGTATGAGACAATATATTTGTGTAAAGTTAAAGAAAAGTTTTGTAAATGAGTTCCAATAGTTCATGGATTAGGGGTCAAATCTTATGGGGCTGTAGGAGCTTCTGTACAGATTATTTAGGTTAATCTTTCTATCTTGAATTCTCATGTTTGAGCAAAAAATATAGTTGGTACTCTATGATACTATCATTTTAGATGCAATTGTGATAAAAAATAAATAGCTGAAATAGGCAGATCTTCCTTTTACAATGTCACCTTTAAAGTAGTACTAAGTGTTAATGAATGCAATGAATAATACTAAACGAGCAGTATGGTAATAATAATTAAATAATTGCATTGACTTATTTTGTTTAGGAGAATCCATCCTCAACATACCGGATTCTGAAGACTATCTATCTTCAAGATCACAATAATTTTCAATAGTTTCAGAGTTATCTGCCAGGGATAGTGTTTCAGTCACATCATGTATGTTACATAGCCACAATATATCACCTTTAGCAAAAAGAAAAAAAACTTCTCCATCCAGAAACAACCATAGATAATCTTGTGATAAAAACTAACAGATTACAAAACAAAAAATTGCTCGGTTTGTTTGTTTATGCAACAAACTCTCCTTTCCATATGATTGAGAACTCACACTTCATTAACATGGTTCAGTCATTAAGACCAGATACAGTTCTCCCAACAGCAGATATCGCAGGCAAATTGCTGGATAAAGTGTATGAAAGAGAAATTGAGCAGTGTGCTAGGTCTAGACTAGAGGGTGAAATTGTTAACCTGAGTCTTGATGGGTGGAGCAATGTCCACAATGATCCTGTTGTATGTGCTTGTGTAACAAAAAAATAAGGGAATGTCTTCCTTACATAAACAATTGATACATAAGGAAATGCACACACAGCAGAATACTCACAAGAAGTAGCAGTAAAATCTATAACAAACTGTGAAAAATAATTAAATGTCTAATATGCAGCATGGTCACAGACAATGCTGCAAATATATCCAAGATGAGAAGAAACTTATTTAGAAGAGAGCGAAGAGAGTCGCAAGCTAACAACATATGGTTGCAGAGCTCATTTTATGCACCTCCTAACCAAAGACTTCAGTATTTCAGAAACAAAGGCTAATGCTGTTGAAATTGCAAAATACTTCTGTTACAATCACTTTGCAGCAGCTGCTCTGAAAAAAGTGGGAGGAACCAAACTAACTATCCCACAAGATGTGCGATGGAACTCGGTAGTGAAGTGTTTTGAGCACTTTATCAAGAACTGGCCTAATCTGATGACAGTTGGTGAATAAAATTATGAAAAAATAGATGGCACTGTCACAGCCAAAGTTCTCAACATTGGGTGTAAGAGGAATGTTGAACACATGTTGAGTACCCTAAAGTCTATTTCTGTAGCCTTGAACAAAATGCAGGGAAATAGTCCTTTTATTGCTGTCGCTGCTGAAATTTGGAAGGAACTGAGTGAGATTTTAAAAAGAGAAATATGCAATGACAGAGTTAAATTACAAGCATAAAAAAAAATAAATGGGACAAGCACTATGTCCGGTTCATTTTCTTCCAAGTATTCTCGACACTCAGTCAAACCTTAACTGCTGAAGAAGAGGAGTCGGCTATGACATGGACATCCAGCAATCATCCCTCCATAATGCCAAATATAATAAATTTCAGAGCTAAGGGTGAACCATTCAAGAAATATATGTTTGCTAATGTTTTAAAGAAAGTCACACCAATCAACTAGTGGAAGTAACTTAAGCACTTGGATTCAGAGACTGTTGAAGTGACAGTATCCCTTTTAACAGCAGTAGGTTCTTCTGCTGGTATAGGAAGAATATTTTCTTTCTTTGGACTAATTCATTCCAAATGGAGAAATTGTTTGGGACCTGAAAAAGCAGTAAAGCTTGTCATTCTTTTCCAGATTATGAATAAACAGGACGACTGCATTAGCTGCAGAAGCCAAAATTTTAAATTTCTCATGGTGACCTGGCTGACATAGTCAATTTATTTTTTTTAATATCTAATTTAACTATGTTATTTAAAAACAAAAAAATATATATTTTAAAAACTTGAATGTTTAATTTAATTCAAAAATCCATATGCTCATTTTGTTAAAATATTGCATTTTACATTGCTGTTGAAGAAAAAATATCCAGAATACATAACATTGTTGTTTTAGTTAAATAAAACAATTTAACAATCTGTCTGGTGATGTTCTCCTCCTAATACAGCATGGCAAGAAAATCCTCCAAATATTAATGATTAATCTGTTGAATTGGAGATAGTTCACCTCCCAGTGACTTCAGAAATATCTGCTTCAATTACCTTTGATAAATGAAATAACCAATCATTCATTTTCAGATATAGCTGTAAAACTAATCTGAAGAGTTCTCAAAATAAATCAGTTTAAAAATGTATACTGTATACTTTCTAAAAATGAAACCTAATGTCTCTCAGTTGTGAAGAATATGTATTAAGTTTATAACAACCAACAAGAATGCACTTTTATGTAGAAATTCATGATTAAATTGAGTGTGACTAGTGATTTAAATCAAATCCACCCTGAGGAGAAGACTGGAAAAGAACAGACCTATTTTTCCAAGTGGGGAGGAGTAAGCAGAGACAACTTGAGCTGCTGAGATCTTTTTGCTTCTTTCCCTGCCACTCCTGTGAAAATGGTATTGTGTACTCCTCTCCCCTGCCCCTTACCCAAAAACATGTCAGCTCCTGAATAAAGGGGGAGCACTCAGCCTCTGATTGCCAACTGTAGCAGCTCTGATTTGCTGTCCTTCCAGAAGAGGCAGTGGAATGGAGAAGGGCAACCATCAAAGAGGCTTTTATTGTAAACTGATTTTTACCTGCACGGTCCGCAAACCTATAATCTAACATATAAAGTTACAAGTTTCCATTGATGCTACAATGGGGCAGACTGAAATGGTTTAGTCTAAACCAGTATTTAATCCTAAGTAATACAAGTCTGATCCAAGCAGTATTTGGCATGCTTGAAAACTGTTTAGATCATGTTTGTGTGTGGACATGTGTTTTACAAGTATGCTAGGGGCACATTTGGTTCTTAGCATGGTACAGTTCTCTAGGTCTAGGTGGACAGTTTTGAAAATGTATTCCACTATCTTTTATAGCAGAAGATTTTGATGCTGTGGCAGCTACAGAAGACCATACTTCTAATAACTTTCCTGAATAGATTTGTGAAGTCAGAGATACGGCAAATATCAACTGCCTGAATTAAAAAGACAATACATCTCAGAGATAGGACAAAAAACTATCACTTGACATCAAGAACAGTTTTCATTTCAGCCAGCACTGACATATTCTGCTGCACAACTATAGAATGAGGAAATTGTATTTTGCACCACTGGATAAGCTTCAAAAGAAGCTGCCAATGAAAGACCTAATTTTAACAGGATTGAGGGTTTTTTTTTGTTTTGTTTTTTCACTGCTCCACGAATTTTCCACAGAGAAGCAAAAGCTTTGTCTTGCATGATACCCCATAGACTACAATTTACTTGAATTAAAATCAACAGAAAGCAAAGTAAGTATTTGGGAAGGGCAAGTGTGATGGGTAGGTAAAACAGACCCTTTGAGATTTAAAGGTGGGCTCTAAGATTATGGTATCTGCATGTATCAGCCTTCTAATGAAGGGAGGAATCCAGGAGCTAGAGGAATTCCCATAATATCTCAGGGGAAGGAGGCAGGACTGATACAAATTTTCAAAAGTACATACACAAAAAACAGTCTTCTAAGAAGACTCCTGCTAGGAAAAAAATGCTCTCAATTCCTGAGAGTCTGCTACAACCGTATGTACTGTATTTCTGATGGGTTTATTTTCCAATTTGAACCTTTTATGAATAGGCAGCCCATAAAACTGAGGACCTTTATGAAGTCTGCTGGCTTCAGTGAATCCCTTTTTAGGAATCTAACTCTCCCATGAACCGTATGGGCCCCCCTCCTGGACACCTGCCCCTTCCGTGGCGTGAGAGAGACCCTGGCATACATATACCTGGAGTGCGCCAGGTTGCAGCCCCTCTTCCAGCTCCTCTTAGACATACTTTTGCATTTCTGGTTGCACTTTTCCCCTCACTTGTTCATCTACACCCTCCCTATCTGTGGTCCACAAAGTCACGGGACCTCCTGGTCAACCTCCTCCTAGCCCTGGCCAAAATGACCATCTATAAAACCAGGGAAAGGAGGTTGGCCAACGGGGTCTCTTGTGACTTTGGGGCCTATTTCTGATCCTCCGTCCATTCACGCATCTGGGCAGAGTTCCTCTCGGCAGTGTCCACTGGCTCCCTTGACGCCTTCGAGGAGCAGTGGGCGCTGTCTGGGGTTCTGTGCTCGGTGTCCCCATCAGGTTCCCTTTGACCCCACTCCTGTCCCTGTTATTTCATTAATTGTCCCACGGAATTATTTGGCTTCCAGGCCCTGTTGACCTTCCATTAGACTGGGAGGTTGAGGGTGTCCTTTAGCAGGATCCATTTCCTGGATCCCAGTAGGATGAATTGTATGGGGAGCCTGGATGCCTTGCTTGATCTTGTGGATTTCACTAGATGATAGAGCACCTAAAAGGCAGGTGTTGTAATGCATATGTCCTTCTTGTGAATGTGATCCCAGTTGTTTAGCCTAGATTATAATTTTATTTGGAATTCACTGCCATGTAGCATTGGCCACTGTTCTCTTCTGAGAATTAATTATGTAAATCCCATTTTTATCTTGTGCTCTGGCCCAGCACCTGTGGGATTGGACCATGTGGTAGCATTGACCCAAAACTCACTCAATGAAGGGCACAACGGACTCCAGTTCTCTGAGTGCTTGTGATTGGGTGGCCCTGCAAGAGGTGCATTGGCCCAGGTGGGCCCAATCATCTAATTAGGCTACAAAAGGGAAGTTTTCGGCTGGAGGAAGCTAATTAGAGAGGCTCACCTGTGCAGGAAGAGGCAGGGCCTATAAAGCCAGGTTGCAGCCCAATCTGTAGCCTGCTGGGAGAGAAGCAGGAAGGCACACAACCACCATTCCTGGAGGAGAATGATTTTTCAAGCTGGTACACATACACTGAGAGAAGAGAAATCAGAGTGGTAGAAAGTAGTTCAGGGAAGGAACAGTGAAGGTAGAAAGAGGATGCCTAGAACTCCTAAAGTGAGGGTCCCTGGACTGGAACTTGGAGAAGAAGGTGGGCCTGGGCAACCCCAAGCAGCCACTGAGAGCATGACATAAAATTGAGAGAGTGAATGGGAAGACTGCTTAGGATTGTTGAGGGACTATCCCATAAGAGGGAATGCTGACTGACTTAGATGGAGGTTCTAAGTTGGGAAGGAGATGCTGAGGGTCCTGGAGTGAGAGAGACGCTGCAGATGAGAGTTGGAGTGATGGCATGCAAACTGCAGTCAGGGATGTTGGCCTCTTGAACTCCTTCCCAAAGTGACCAGGAGGAGGAGTTACACCAGCGCTGAGTGGTGCACCCTGTGATAGTTATGTAGTTTTGCCTGAGGACTCCCAAACCTGGGTTTCCTGGCACAAGTAGACTACACCAGCAGAGGATGTGCAGAAGACAGACTATTTGACTGATCCGATGAGTGCTCTATGTTGTAACATCTCAGAATAGGGTGAAAGGAGATTGGTGTTCAAAGGGAAAAAAAAACAGACCGGGCTTTTCAGCAAAGGGGTCACTGGATGAGGGCTCTCAGAATGTATGTCCTTCCATTTCATTTAAATGGAAGACCAGGGAATATGAAGCAAAATTGCCAGTTAATGGTATGTGATGACATGAGGTGCAGCAGCTATGTGAGTATCTCTGGTTTTGAGGCTGTAGAGGGTAGGTGGAATCGTGCCTATGGAGCTGCACTTTACTTAACTCTTGAACCACTCATGTTTGCTCTAATAAAGTTGGACTGAATCCAGAAATAGTGCAGACAGACAACATGACTCTCATAAATTATGTTCATGAGCTTCTTAGAGTCTAGGACCAGGAAGGAAAAGTCTTGGATTGGAGACACTAAAAAGCTGTCCTGGAAGTTGTCTTGGGTAGAACTGGAAACATTTTCCACCATGCAATTTCATCACCTGAAGCTACATGGAAATGTAGTCTGAGTGAAGAGAAATTTTCAAATTCGATACATGAGGTAAACTTCTTATATTCTGATATGCTGGGACCGGTATGGGGGAGAGAAGCAAGATCCTGAGACTAGTGTGTAGGGTCCAGTGTTCTGGGAACCTGAGTGTGATAAACTGAGCATCAAGCATAATATACAAACCTCTAGAATATGCCCACAACTAGAAGGAAAACAAATGAACCAATAAGTAAAATCAAGTACATAACTAAAAACTAGACAATGAGAACATAAGAATTGCCATAGTGAGTACACCAATAGTCCCTGTAACTCAATAACTTCTCTCTGAGGGTGGATTCAGTACCAGATGCTTCAGAGGAAGATCAAGAGATTTGACCATCCAAGTAGGCAATTATGGGATCTGGTCTGGGGTAAATTAGAAATTGGCTCATGCCTTGAAACATGAAGATTTTTTGAAAAAAAGCCATAAAGGATATAACTTTTTAGATAATGCTTTCTTAGCCAGATAATACATTAGATCAATATAAATGTGAATGTTCTCATAAATGTCTAATCCTTGTGATTCCCATTAAATACTTGCCCTCAGTGATATCGCATAGCAATGAATTTCCCGGTCTAATTATGCATTGTTTTCAAAAAGTTTCCCTGTATCAGTTTTAAATCCTCAAATGCCCTCTTAGTCTTCTACTGAAAAAAAAAGTAAACAGAAATGCCTGGCTTGAGTTTTTTCTATACCATTCATTATTTTGTGTATTCCTATTGTGTTCTCACGTATAGTTCTCTCTATATTGGGGTGGGCAAACTACGCTCCCTGAGCCCGTCCTGTCCGGCCTCCTGACTGGGGAGGCTGCCCCTGGCCCCTTTCCTGCCTTTCTCCCCTCCCTCAGAGCCACTCCGCCACGTGGGCAGCACTCTGGGGGGGGAGGGGGGGCTGCGCGCTCTCATGGGGCTGCACGCTCCCATGGGGCAGTGTGTTTGTCTCCGCATGGAGCCAGACACACTGCTAGGAGCTTCATGGTAAGAGGGCTGGGGTTGGATAAGGGGTACGGGCTTCCGGGGGACAGTCAGGGGACAGGGAGTAGGGGTGGATTGGATAGAGGATGGGGTCCTGGGGTGGTGGTTAGGGGCAGGTCTCTGGAGAGTGAAGTCAGGGAGCAGAGGGGTTGGATGTGGTGTGGGAATCCCAGGAGCCTGTCAGGTGGTTAGGGGATGGACAGGGGTTGGGGCAGTCAGGGGACAGGGAGCAAGGGGGGTTGGGTGAGGGATCCTGGGAGGGCAGTTAGGGTGGGAGGGTCTCTG
Organism: Dermatemys mawii; assembly: GCA_007922305.1. Classification (NCBI taxonomy): domain Eukaryota; kingdom Metazoa; phylum Chordata; order Testudines; family Dermatemydidae; genus Dermatemys; species Dermatemys mawii. The sequence goes on along the minus strand of ML677384.1, from coordinate 1,411,551 downwards.
GAGCAGGTGGTCAGGGGACAAGGAGCTGGGGAGATTGAATGGGTTGGGGGTTTTGAGGGGGGCAGTCAGGGGGCGGGAAGTGGGCGGGGGCTGGATACGGGGGCGGGGGCAGGCTGTTTGGGGAGGCACAGCTTTCCCTACCCTGCCCTCCATATAATTTTGCAACCCCATTGTGGCCCTTGGGCCAGAAAGTTTGCCCACCCCTGTTCTACATGATGATTCCGATGTATTCATCCATGTAAAGACAGATTGTCTTGCCATGTCTTTAATTATCATCACCAGTCTCTGAACCCCCTCTATTTCTACTACATTCTCAGTAGGAGATAGGGCAGTATCATAGGAAACTTCTAGCTCATCTGAGTCCAAATAGCAGCCTTTTTCATCCTGGTCTTCAGTCTGCATCCACTTGAATGGTTCTCCAGCTGTCTAGGCAACAAGTTGGTCTGGTGTTTCAGAAAGGCTTCAGGAAGCACTGATTCTGTCTGAGTTGATATCCTCATTATAAAGGACATTTAGGACACCAGCTTTGAAGTCAAAGTTTCCAGTGTTGGGAGTATTGAGTTTCAGAGTGTGAGCATCTGCCTTGGTGTGCAAGCTGCCCTCATCTTCCAAAATAAAAACAACAAAAAGCTTAAACAGAACCCCGCCCCCCCGCCAAAGCAGGGTGAGAAACACCTCTTACTGTGATCTTCATGGCAACCTGATGAAGGTCCAGGAGTGACTAGGTCAGGTTGCTGAGCATATATCAACAGCCAGAATAACTTCTTTTTTCTTTTCCGCTTTGAGCATGCAATAGCAGAAAGGAAAAATACAGAGGCTTGGTTATGGAGTTGCTTGGAGTCAGAGGTGTGTCGGGGAAAGCTGGCTCTCCCATAGTGCCTCCACTTATACGGCTGAGTGTATGCAGACCAACTTGACACCAGACTTACAGGAGTCTTTCTAGGTTGCCTTACCGAGAGTTTGTTTCTTCATGTGGGATGGCACCACTGCAAATCTCTGAGGCACATGATGCAATTAACATGGTCATCCATCTGAAACACTCTTCTACCTCACTGATGTTTGATACCATTGAACATTCTTTCTTTCTCTTGGGATACCATGCTCAAAATAAAGGAGAAAAAAAGGAAGCTCATTTGCGTTAAAAGGAGAATGGACCAAACAAGTGCAGAATGTGGATAGAAGTGCTGAACCAGGAGCCATCAAATTGTTTTACAGATTTTGACGTAGGAGCGCCTTGAACCAAGAACGGTGCTGGCTGTGAAACTAATGAAAACATTGCAACAGTGCTGAGGAGCTGGACTGGGGGGAAAGAACAGGCTAAAGCAAGTCGTAGGCAGAAAAGACTAGTGGTGCCAAACCACCAAGAAAAATGGGTGTCAAAATACCCAGGAAAGCAGACACTGAGACAGGCTTTAAAAAAAGAAAAAGTACTCAAGCTCTACATCAGTGTGCTGAAGCTCAGGAAGCAAAGGTTTCATATTTAACAACTAGACCTGACTAGAAAGTGAAGCATAGTAAAGGAAACCCAGAAAGTATTGCTGGATTCCAGAGGTGAAGACTAAAGTGATGCAGTCTTCTGTGGAGAGTTCCTTCGCTGACTACAAGTAACTGGAATGTTTAGATCGGGGTGGACAAACTTTGTGGCCTGAGGGCCACATCTGGATGGGGAAATTGCATGCTGGACCCTGAATATAGGGCTGCAGCAGGGGGTTGGGGTGAAGAAGGTGCAGTGTGCAGGAAGGGGCTCAGGGCAAGGGATTGGGGAAGAGGATGGGTGCAGGATACACAAGGGTGCTCAGGGCAGAGATGCAGGGAGGGGTGCAAAGTGTGTGGGGGTGGCTCACGGCAGGAAGTAGGGGTTCAGCAGGGGTTTCGGGTGCTAGCCCTGGCCTGGGCCACTTATCTGGAGCTGCTCCAGGGTGGCAGCAGTGTGCACCTGGGCCAGAGAAGGCTGCCTGCCTGCCCTATGTCGCTCCCCGAAGTGGCCGGCACGACATCCCTGTCACCCCTGAGAGGAGGGGGCAGGCAGAGAGCTCCATGCACCATGGCCAATGGGAGCTTCAGGGGAGGGATCCACAGGCAAGGGCAGGGCGTAGAGCCCTCTGTGCTCCCTTCCTCCAGAGGCTGCAGGGACATGGTGCTGGCTGCTTCTGGGAGTGGCATGGGGCCCATGGTGCCACAGGGGTGCCAATCCCATGAGCTGGATCCAGAGCCCTGAGGGGCCAGATCTGGCTTGCAGGCCGTAGTTGCCCATCCCTGGTTTAGATGTTGATATTTGTATACTGCTGGGGAATGGGCACAATGGCTATTTCCCACTGCAGGCCTCAAGGGTCAAATACATTGAGACAGGGCCATTCTGTCAATCTTGTGCTAAAAAGGTTTTTTTTGTTTTTGTTTTTTGTATGTTGCTCACATATGAAGTATCTTACTCCACAAAGGAGTTTAGCTTCTTTTTACATTTATTCTGAATAAGGGCCTGCTTTTAAACTCATCAGCTTCAATGGTTTCACTGATACCCTAGTATGAAAATATGGCTCCTTTCCGGTTTTGTATTCCTCATTCTCAATTTCTCTGTACTCTTTCCACTGTCCTGCCTCTCCCACTACAAACTGTTGCACATTCTTTTTTTTATCCCAACTAATGTTCACTTCTGCTTCATGCCCTCCAAATATTTCACAGATGCTCCACTGCTTGGCTTTCAAATTTGAGCAAATGCTAAACACATGCAAACTCTTCAAGAACCTTCTCTTACACAGACTCCTTCCCCTGCACTCTCCAAACATATTGACACAGGCAGGCTCCACTCAATCCCAAACTAATTGAGATGTGTTACATAGCCTCACCTCCAAAAATGTATTTACATTCTCTCTCCCACTATAAGCAATCTCCCCCTTTCTTGTCAAGTTGTATCTCCCTCTCTAGCCTATAAACATACACAGCCTCCATCTTCCTCATCGTTTTCTCATTCCCATACTATCCCCTTCCCAACTGAATTGATTTAAGTTAGTGGTATAACTGTCTTGTGAAGACATGGCCTAAGTCTACTAGACCTAATAAATACCAGTGCTACAATTTAAAGGAATACAATGGTTGAATGCTGTTCACTGAGCACTATTTAATTGTACATACTGCCTTTCCATTTAATTTTTAGAAATTTAACTTGTTACATCGTGTCTTTCCTGACTTCACTTCACTTTTTTTCTAGTGTAGATCATGAGGAGTGGCTTGCGCCCAAAATCAGTGGTGGAACAACAGATACCATAGTATCTTTCCCTATTCTACCCCTTCTCTGGGTTTTCTGTTTTGTTGACTAGAGTCTTCTATACAGCATCATGGACTTCAAAAATGTCTTCCATTAAATCAGGTTTTACCTGTTCTCCCTCTATATAAAGAATAATTTTTAAAGCATTTTCATTCTCCATCAGGTAACATGTGATCTGCAACTTTCCCTCCCTTACCACATATTAGATTTTTTCAAAGTGTAAAATTGGCACACTAGTGAGCATGTCCCTAAGAGGCTTTTGGTGGGGGATGAGGGAGGCTGGGAACAAGCTGGAGAAAGAAGAAAAGGGTTCTCCCTCTTTTATCACCCTCTTTCCTAATGAAAAACTGGGAAACATTATAACCAAGAGCAGGTTATAATGGAAGGTGGAAGGGTGGAAGAAATGAATGTCCCTTTTTGTGCCTTGGTGAAAATTAAGGCTGAGGGAGATTGTGATCCCTGCTTATTGCCTGCACCCGTATATGCGCACATGCTTATTCAGCAGTTCAACTCATTCACCCATCTTACAGCCATTTCCCTTTCAGTTAAGAACATCCAAGTTTCCTTAACTATTTCTTTCTAGCCTGATCTCTCCCAGGCTAACTCTTCCTTCTCCTGCCTTCTGTTCTCCTCTTAGGTACAGCTCAGAACCCTCTCCCCTGCTTGCTCCCCCGAAAGCCCTTCTACTTCCAAAAAACAATGAGTCCTATTCTTCATTGTTTTTGTTGATACAGCCTAACACAGCTACCACTCAAACCTTCTACTTCCAGATAATCTTCCTTCACCCTGGCGCAAACCTGCTACTCCCTCACAATTTAACCTCCATCAGAATCCCTAGTTCAGAAGCCGCCTTCCTTCCATGTACCAAATCCTCTGCGCTCATCATAACCATCCTCCCTGACTAGTCCCAAGTTTGGAATTCCTCCCCATCCAACCTTTCTGTCTCCAGTCTCAAATTCATCTTCACCCACCCAGTGCCTCTTGCATATTCAGACACCCTTCTCTAGCCAACATCTTGGTTTAGAACTTCCCTCCCTACCCCTTGCTAAACTTGGTGAAGCAGCAGCAAGGAAGGACTGTGGCTGAAAGCAGGATGTAGAGGGGCCCCATCTCTTGTCTCTAAGTCAGCCTTGCAGAAGCCTGTATTCCTGGTATCTACCTCTGCTTCCTCTACTGCCTGCATCCTATGTGCTGCAGCAAGACCACCCACCAGGAGTCTGCCAGTAGCAGCAAGTGATACTTCATCCAGTACAGCAGCTACATTGTACAACAGCTACATTTATTTGTTGTGTTCTCTATGCCAAAGGGGTGGCATTAAGTGTTAAAAATTCAGCTTGCCTGGTATCTTGTGAACCACATAATATGTTCAGATTCTGCAGAATCTAAACTTTCATTAAAAAAATTCTAGTTTTCATAGTAGCAAAAGTAATCTTTCAAATGCAAATTGAGTGTAAATGCAGTGCTGTTTTCCTGAATGTACAAGCAGCCTGAAACAAATGGCTTGGAGAAGTGTGATGTTCCCATCCACTTTAATCTTTTTATTAACTCATATCTAACAATGGCATTTTACATGTCTCTTTAACTATTTAATTGTTGATCTTTTTTCAGATGGGATGGAAGATGGTGTAGGAGTAAAACTATACAGAGGGAATTGTTGCACATCAGACACTATAAAAAGAGATCCAGAGGCAGAAAACATTGAGAGAAGACAAGACAAAAAATAATAGAGTATAAGGAAGGAAGAGGAGATAAAGGGAACAAATAACACTAGTTGGTCCTAAACAGCAGAAGAATTTCCTGAGTGATGCTTTATGTGACTTAACAAATAATTAAAAGTTTAGGTATCAAAGGCCATATTCTACTGATTTTTGTGCAAGCCTCCCAGTAAGATGATTGGGAATTCCACAGTAGATGTAGAGTAGTATGTAGAACTAAATTTAGATCCTGAGCCAAAATTAAAACTAGTATTCAGGCACCTTTAAAGAATGTGTATGGCACCCTTGCTATAGACACTAACTATCGTACCATATATACTGTGACTGCCAAATTGAAGCTTACAGTCCCTAAGGACTGGACACTGTGAAGTTGGTTGGTTTTTTTTAGGTCTGTCTTCAGCTTGTATTTCCTCCTCTCAATACCAACATTTTATCCATTTCTCTTTACTCTCTTCATCCAGTTACCTAGCTTTTCTAATATTTTGTCCTCCCCACCAATCTTTCTCCCAGGATCCTACTTCTGCTGTCTAATATATTCCCCTTATATTCCCCTTATACTGATCCACTCCCGAGCCCAGACAACTGGTAAAATTTTCTGTGTAAAGGATGGTCCTTGGGGAGCATTAAAGCTACCAGCCAATCCCTGGATCAATATGTAAGAACTACCTTGTGCAGAAAAATGCCTCCCTGAGAAGCAACTCCCCTTGAAGGAAGAGAGGCGGCTGGGCCCCCAACAGGTACAGTCTCTGGAAGACCTTATCTTACCCTAAGCTTGCTGGCTACACACAGTGATACCGCTGTTAGCTTCTCCGCTATGCTAAGCCTTCTGGGCGCCGCAAAATTGCGGGTCTGCTACCTTTTCCTCCTAATCTCTAGGTGCGTCTCCTCCCCCGTAACTAGCTGCAGGGCCGCCTCCTGCTATTGCTCGTGGCTTTTGTTGCCCCCCTAGGAGGTTTCGTAATAGCGGCTGTTGCCATTGCTTCGGCTCGAGCCTGCAAGGGTCGCCCCGCAGCAGAGGTACTAGAGCCGCCTGCGGGTCCGGGAAGGCAGCGCTGCGCCTCGGCTTATGCTCCCGCAGCGCGTGGAAGGGGTTTCTCTCCACAACTGAACACTAGAAACTTCTTTGCCTGCCGCGGGAAGAGGGGGTGAGCGCGGCTCCTGCGGCTGGCGCTCATGCGCCAGATCCCGCTGGCTCAGGCCCAGGGGCAGCAGCACAGAGGCGGCACCTCCCGTCGCGGCGTGCGGGGGAGAAAGCCGGGTCCTCCAGCAGCGCCGAGCCCAGGCACGCGTGGGGCGTGCGCGCGCCCCCCTCCCCACCCCGCAGGCTCCCCCGGACGACCCCCGCTGCGGCGGCACCTCTGAGTTTATAACGTCACACGACGGTGGAACGGGGTGGAAGGGAGGGGAAGAGAAGCACTAGTTGCCAAGGCAACCGAGCCCCTCCTTCGCCCACTTCTTCCCCCTTCCGCACGTCAGAGCGGCCTCCCGCCTGGCGGAGGCGGAGCGCCTCGCGGCGTGATTGACAGTTGCCATAGTAACAGGCTTGTCCCGTCGCCATTTTGTCAGTTGGTTTTTTTTTTTTTTTTTCAAATAATTTCCCTTCCCGCCCGAATTATAATTTTCCCCAGAAAATTGTCCTCGCGGGTTTTGGGGGCTTCGCCCCTCGCGGGCGCAGGGACAGCAGGGAGAGGACCAGTGGGAGGTGGCAGGGCGGGCGGGCGCGGCAAGGAGCGGCCCCGGAGTCCAGCCCTGGAGAAGCCGGCTCGGAAGGGGGGAGGGGGAGGAGGAGCGGGGAGGGAGGGGGAGCGAGCGGGCAAGTGAGCGAGGAGTTCCCGGGGGCTCGGTTCGGCGCTGCGCTCCCCCCGCTCGCTCCCTCGCTCGCTCTCGCGGGGGTCTCCGCTCTGCCCGTCCGGGACTTAGGCCGCCGCGTCCGGGTCCCGCTGCTGCCGCCGCCGCGGCCGGTGCCTGCGCAGGTTTGGAACGCGCGCCATTTTGTGAGCGATAGAAAATCTGCCCGGCCAGGAAGCGCCGCGGATCCGCCCGCCGGGCCGGGCCCCCCCCGACTCCCCGCGCGAGGGAGGCGTGCTGCGGGCTCCCTCCGGGGCCGGGGCCCCGCACCACACCGGGGGGCCCGAGAGCGGCTGGACTAGGGAGCGGAGGCGCTGCGGTGCCGGGGCCCCTGGCCGAAGCGGGGGAAGCGCTGCGCCCAGCCGCCGCTGCCTCCCCGGAGCTCGAGAGAGGAGGCCTCTGCCGGGACCGGCCCCCGCCACGGCAGCCGGGCAGGAGACACCGCCCCCGCTCCCGGGTAAGTGCCCTGGCCGGGGACTCTCGCACCAGGCCATCTCATGCCACCCCTTCGGCGTGGGGACAGCCCCGCTGCCATCTTAGGGAGAGGGGCGCGGGGAGTCCCCGCCCCAGCCTGCCGGGCCGGGGCCCGCTGCACCCGCGCAGCCCAGGGGAGGCTGGGACTGGCCGGGCGGCCGCAACACCCTTTTCCCCCCTGGCGTGAAGGTGGCGGGCCCCGGTGCCTAGGAGAGGCTGCTCTTGTCGGTGGGGATCGCTCTGGTCCTGGGGGCTGGGAGTGCAGGGAGATGATCCCGGCTGTGCAGAGGGAAGGGACTGGCAGGACCTTACGATAGGCGGGAGGTGTCGGACTCTCCCGAGGCCGGGGGAAGGAGTCAGAAGTTTAACAGAGCAGGCACCTGTTGTGGGGGGTTGAGGTGCCCCATCTGCACTCGTGTAAGTGACTCTCATGGCAGGTGTGGAAGTTGGAGGTGGGGGTGGTGGGAATACTTGTCACGTTACTGTCATTGTGGGGCACCCACGGAGTGCACATCTTCTAGTTAGGGATTTTGCTCTGTGTTGGTAAAGAAGCTAGAAACATACATTATCCACTTCATATAGTGAATGTTTTTGCTGTAAAGTAGCTCTTTCTCTAACGAATAGAGCCGCAAAACTCAACTCCGGTACTGTAATTAGACATTCCAACACTGGTGGATTTCTGACTCTTAATCAACTTTGAAGTTTCCAGTTTAGTCTTTCCAGGGACTATGTAACGATTCTTTGATCAAGAGTCTTGAATGCTGGTGCTGCTTAGTTCTCCCATTATTCCCCAGTCAAGGGAGAGAAAAATCAAACAGATATGCCTTTTTTTAAAGCTAATAAACACAGAAGATTTGTCTACAAAAAAATCAGCCACCATAAAATATTTTTATACAGCAGACTTTTTTCATCCCAGTTATTATGTGATAATGTGCTATTGTTTCTAAACACTTGTAAGGAATAGTCACTTTTATGTGGACAGTGTTCCAAGGTTCTGTACAAGTAGAAGTTAGCTATTTTATCCTTGTATTGATATCTCCGTGTTGTGGCATCAAGTTTCTTTAATTTATTCCAAATGAAGAAGGCATAGTCCTAAATTATTCTGATAAAACATGAACAATTTTTTGTAATAGCTGAATATTGTTGAAATAATTATACTCTTTTGGGTCTGATATATTAGTAATTACATTGCAGTATTTGAATGTTAGATGTTACCTGTCTATTGGCTACTGTTTTTCATATATTGAGTGAATTTTGTAAATATATAAACTATTCTGTAGACTGTCCTTGGTGTCATCAGTTCATATGAATGAAGCATCTACAACTAGGGTGTTTTTTGTATTTGAGTTTTAAAGTAATTTACAGATATGGTGCGTTAGGTTTATGTTTTCTTTCCATTAAATTTTCTGTCATTTATTTAGCACAGGTATCTGAAACAACATCACTTCATGCATGTGTCTTGATATTAATGTGTAAAGTTAATGTGCCTGGTTTAGAAGTTGAATATGAGAGAGCTACTGCTTTTATAATTTTACTAAATAGGACACTTCCCCATTTCTAGATACTCTGCAAGTGTTTACTAAATGAAAGTGCTTTGATATTGTTTCCAGGCTACGAAAAATATGTAGGACATGGTATATGTCATGTCAGTAACAGTATTTGTCTAGGTTTAGAAAGTATTATCTGGTTTTGTTGGAATCTGCAATTTGGGGGAAAGAGGAGTGAGTGAGTATGGTTTTAGCAAGCAGTAGTGGCAAAGATATTTCTCTGATGCTTGTGCTTCAAAAAGAAGTCCAATGACTAGTAGATCATATATACTCTATGTGTAAGGTGTAACGATGTTGTCTGTTAAGCATCTATCCATCTTCGAAAGTTTTGGGCTCTGTGTAGATGTTAGTACGTTAGCTAATAGTCTGGATAGGGTGCACTAACTTGACCAGGTTAGCATGTATTAATGCATTGTAACTTGTCTAGACTAGACTTTTAAAAAGTTAGCATGTGTTTTTGAACAGATGCTAGTACCCCCTCATCTTTAAATCTTAGTCTAAAAAAGCGTTTAGAGGGAAACTTGTAACTGAGTTAAAATCTCTAGATTGTCTTAATAGGCAAAAGAGTTATGAGGTGTCTATAATGTTAACTCAAATGAGTTAGCATAAGAAGATGACAAGCTCTCCTTATGCTCTTTAAGATGCAGGCTAACACATTTGAAATTGCTAACTGGTTCTCTTCTAGCATTCTACCTAAACAGCTTTTCAATCATGTTCAGCTAATTTAGCTGGAAAACATACTTTTTATCTGTCAAGACAGGGTTTTATAGCTACATTTCTCTTAATAGAAGAACTGGGTAGTGAGCTAAAACACAAATGCTTCTCTATTAAATGGTGCCATAGTGTGTCTGAATTTTCCTTTTAAAAGCTCTTATTTTGAGATGTTCATAAATGATACAGTCTGTCTTTACCTGAAAGTTGGCACAGAAGGGCACAAACGTGAAAGCAACTGTTGAAAATTGGATTTAAAAATAATGTAACATGCAGTTTCAGTGGCTTTTTGGCTCTTGTATAACTTAAATGACACAGATTTTTAAAAGATGATCATTGGGAAAACAATTTCTCCATAATGAGACCCTAAATGCTTTTGGTATCTTTCTATTTTGTGAGAATGCTGGGAAACTTGTAATACTTCTGAGACTCAGAACTTTTACAAATGAATACTGTTACTATGGAGTAACTTATTTTTATAAACCTATAATAATTACTTTTGTCTACACACTTGATTAAAATGGGTTGGGTTTATAAATCACTTTAAAAATGAGCAGTTTTACATGTGTTTTGCTTCTTGGGTAGGAGTGTATTAGGACAACCATAACTTTTTACTGACTTTGGTTGTGTCATAAATTCATCCAACTAAACTTTTAAAAACATCAAAAGGTTTGGATATGTATCTATACGGTGGTGGTTTTTGCTACAAGAATGTGCATTTGAGAGATTTTCCTATTGAAAGCTTTCCAAATTGTGTGGTGTGTGTTTTTGTTGTTGTAAATCTGTGAGAAAATAAGATAACAAGTAATTCTGATAAGGAGAATGTTATTTTTCATTTGCCATTGCAATGAGAGAGGAATTATCTCTAATATATATATTTGTACTGAACATTTAAAAAAAAAACATGGAACAATTTCTGACATGATCGGGACACTTTTTAGAAACAACTAACTATACCATTCACGAGAATATAAGTCTAATTTAAAACTACATTAACGCTTTTTCCCAAGGTGAGGGAGACAGTTCATCCCCATAAAAGCTTGGATGGCTTTATCATCAACTGTCCAACATGCTTTCATGTGACAGATCGCTAGTGGTCTCCAAATATAACCTATTTGGATCACTTTTCCTCTTTTAGGGATGAAAGATTTAATTCCATTTTCTTTATAATCCTCCATCTCTCCTGAGCACAGCTTACAAACTTTACCAACTTATAACTTCTTTTCCTAGTACAGGCATATTTTGATTCTTTCAGAAAGTCTTCACTGCGGAGTTCACCTGTTTTAAACCAACCTCTCGTCTACATATCATTGCTTGGAGGTTTAAGCTTAGGCTCTCCGTTAGCTTAAGCTGGAACCTGTCCACTTTGCAGTGAGGATGGAGGCTAAATTGCGCAAGTGCTGATAGTCTTCCCACAATTCCCCATGAAGACTAAACAAATAGTCCCACAATTGATTATAAAAGAATCATAGATAATCATAGCCCAAAGAGAGCATAAGAACAGCCATACTGGGTCAGACCAAAGGTCCATCTATCACAGTATCTTGTCTTCCGACTGGCCAGGTGCATCAGAGGGAATGGACAGATCAGGTAATCATCAAGTGATTCATTCACTGTTGCCCATTCCCAGCTTCTGGCAAACAAAGGCTAGGGATACCATCCCTGTCCATCCAGGCTAATGCCATTGATGGATCTGTCCTCCATGAATTTATCTAGTTCTTTTTTTAAACCATGTTATAGTCTTGGCCTTGACAGCATCCTGTGGCAAGGAGTTCCACAGATTAGCTGTGCATAGTGTGAAAAAATACTTCCTCTTGTTTGTTTTAAACCTGCTGCCTATTACTTACATTTGGTGGCCCCTAGTTTCTGCGTTATAAGAAGGAGTAAATAACACTTTCTTCTTTATTTTTTCCACACCAGTCGTGATTTTATAGACTTCTATCATATCCCCCCTTAGTTGTCTCTTTTCCAAGCTGAAAAATCCCAGTTGTATTAATCTCTCCTCATATGGAAACCGTCCCATACCCCTAATAATTTTTGTTGCTGTTTTCTGTACTTTTTCCAATTCCAATATGTCTTTTTTTCAGATGGGTTGGCCACATCTGCACACAGTATTCAAGATGTGGACCTACCATTTATATAGAGGCAATATAATATTTTCTGTCTTATTATCTCTCTCTTTCTTAATGATTCCCAGCATTTTATTTGCTTTTTTGACTGCCGCTGGACATTGTGTGGATGTTTTCAGAGAACTTTCCACAATGTTGCCAAGATCTTTCTTGAATGGTAACAGCTAATTTAGACTCTGTCATTTCATATGTATAATTAGGATTATGTTTTCCAGTGTGTATTACTTTGCATTTATTGACATTGAATTCCATTTGCCATTTTGTTGCCCAGTCACCTAGTTTTGTGAGATCCTTTTGTAGATCTTCACAGTCTGCTTGGGACTTAACTATATTGAGTAGTTTTGTATCATCTGCAAATTTTGCTACCTCACTGTTTAGCCCTTTTTCCGGATCATTTATGAATATATTGAATAGGACTGGTCCCAGTACAAAGCCCTGGGGGACACTACTGTTGACCTCTCTCCGTTCTGAAAACTGACCCTTTGTTTCCTATCTTTTAACCAGTTACCAGTCCAGGAGAGGACCTTCCTTTCTTATCCCATGATAGCTTACTTTGCTTAAGAGGCTTTGGTGAGGGACTGTGTCAACGGCTTTCTGAAAATCTAAGTACACTATGTCCATTGGATCCCTCTTATCCGCATGCTTGTTGACCCCCTCGAAGAATTCCAGTAGATGGTGAGGCATGATTTCCCTTTACAAAACCATGTTGATTCTTCTCCCAACAAATTACGTTAATCTGTTCTGTTCTTTATTACAGTTTCAACCAGTTTGCCCAGTACTAACGTCAGGCGTACCAGCCTGTAATTGCCGGGATCATCTCTGGAGCCCTTTTTAAAAATTGGCATCACATTAACTATTCTCCAGTCATTTGGTACAGAAGCTGATTTAAATGATAGATTACAAACTACAATGATAAGGTTTAAGATTAGCAGCCGTGTTAGTCTGTATCCGTAAATAAGACAAGGAAGACTTTGTAGCACCTTAGAGACTAGCCAGTTTATTTCAGCATAAGCTTTCGTGGGCTATAGCCCACTTCATCGGATGCATAGAATGGAACAGAAGTAAGATGCATTTATACACACAGAAATGAAAAAAAAAAAGTTTGTACATTAGCATACGAATTCTAAGAGACTGTCTAGTTTGGATGGGCCATTATCAGCAGGAGAAAAAAGTACCTTTTTGAAATGGATATCTGTGTCTGACAGGAGATAACTATTGAAGGTAAATTATCTAGGGAAATGCAATCAATTAATGTAATGAGAGAACCATTTGCAAGTTCTATTTAGTCCTTGGTTGATTGTGTCCAATTTGAAAATTAATTCCAGTTCCTCAGTTTCTCGTTGGAGTCTGTTTTGGAAGTTTTTCTGTTTCAGAACTGACACCATCAAGTCATTAGTAGTTCTGCAATTTCACATGAGTTCTTTCAGAACTCTTGGGTGAATATCATCTAGTCCTGGTGACTAATTACTGTTTAGTTCAGGAGTGCTGAAACTGGGAGTCATGACCCCTCAGGAGTCGCCAGTTTCTTATATGATGGGTCATGAGTGGTCAGCCTCCACCCCCAAATCCTGTTTTGTCTCCACCATTTATAGTAGTGTTAAATACACCAGACCCTCGCTATAGCCTGTGTCGCTATAGCGCGGGTTTGCATACAGCGTGGTCGTTGCCATGGATCACAAATTTAAATATTGGAATCCATGACAACATGTCCCCTGCAAACCCCGGGCTATAGTGAGGGTCCGATATATTAAAAAAATGTGTTTTATTTGTAAGGGAGGAATTGCACTCATAGGTTTGAGATATGCAAGCGGTCATCAATACAAAGATTTGAGAACCACAGGTTTAGTTTATCAATTTGCTCCAGAACCTCCTCTGACACCTCGACCTGGGACAGTTCTCAAATATGTCACCTAAAAAGTATGGCTCAGGTTTGGGAATCTCCCTCACATCCTCAGCCATGAAGACTGATACAGAGATTTAATTTTGTTTCTCCGCAATGGGCTTATCATCCTTGGGTGCTCCTTTAGCATCTTGATCGTCCAATGACTCTGCTGGTTGTGTAACAGGCTTCCTGCTTCTGATTTACTTAAAATTTTGTTTGGTTTTACTTTTTGAGTCTTTGGCTAGCTGATCTTCAAATTCTGTTTTTGGCTTCCAAATTATATTTTTATACTTTATTTGCCAGAGTTTATGCTCCTGTCTCTTTTCCTCACGTAGATTTAACTTCCACTTTTTAAAGGATGTCTGTTTTGTCTCTCACTGCTTCTTTTACTTCATTGTTTAGCCAGCGTGGCACTACTTTGATTTTCTTACAATGTTTTTTAATTTGGGGTATACATTTAAGTTGAGCCTATACTGTGGTGTCTTCAAAAAGTTTCCATGCAGCTTGCAGGGATTTCACTTTTGGGATGCTACATTTTAATTTCTGTTTAACTCCCTCATTTTTGTGTAGTCCCCCCACTTCTGAAATTAAATGCTACAGTGGTGGGCTGCTGTGGTGTTTTCCCAGCCATAGGGTTGTTAAATTTAATTATATTATGGCCACCATTATCAAGCAGTCCAGCTATATTCACCTCTTGGACCAGATCCTGTGCTCCACTTAGGACTAATCAAGAATTGCCTCTCTTGTGGGTTCCAGGACTAGTTGCTCCAAGAAGCAGCCATTTAAGGCAGGGGTGGGCAAACTATGGCCCACGGGCCACATCTGGTCTGCAGGACTGCCCTGCCTGGCCCCTGAGCTCCTAGCTGGAGAGGATCCCCCCACTCCTCTCCCGCCTTTTCTCCCTCCCCCGGAGCCTCAGTGCACTGCACGGGCAACGTTCTGGGGGGTGGAGGAATGTGACTGGCTGTGTGTGGCTGCCAGAGATGATGCTGAGCAATGTGGTAGGGGGGCTCGATAAGGGACAGGGAGTCGGGGGGGGCAGTTAGGGGGCAGGGAATGGAGGGTTGGATAGGATGTGGGAGTCCTGAGGGGCAGTCGGGGACAGGGAGCTGGTAAGGGGGTTGGATAGGGAGTGGGATCCTGGGGGGACACTTAGGGTGCGGGGGTCTTGGGATGGGGTGGTCGGGACAAGGAGCAGGGGGTGTTGGATGGTTGGGAGTTCTGAGTGGCGCAGTCAAGGCTGGGATCTGGGAGGGGGTCAGATGAGGGTGGGAGCCAGGCTGTTTGGGGAGTCACAGTCTTCCTTACCTGGCCCGCAAAAAATGTTGGAAACCTGATTTGGCCCTTGGGCCAGAAAGTTTGCTCATCCCTGATTTCAGGTGCCAAGAAACTTTATCTCTGCATCCTGTCCTAAGATGACATGTACCTAGTCAGTATGGGGATAGTTGAAATCCCCCGTTATTATTGAGTATTTTTTATTTGTATAGCCTCTCTAATCTTCCTGAGCATTTCACAGTCACTATTAAGAGCCATGATATATGTCCCCCTCCCTCTGCCACAAACACAGACTAGAGCAGAAATGGGAAGGACACAATAAAATGGGTATGGTTTTGCAATGGGGATGCTCACACCTGGACTGGGCTAATTAATGTACCTTTAAAGTGAAATGATTCCCCATCCCCCCAAAAAGAATATTTAATCATCGGATTTGTTGTTACCTTGGAGCAATAGTTTGAAAAATCTGCAAATTGATACACCAGGACATCAATGTTCTGCACATTTTAGTTGATATGCTAGAAATGATCTATTCAAGTGAAAGGTTGGATAAATCAAAATAGCAATAATTACTAAATTTTCAACATCTTAATTTATAGTAAAGGTGTTAATGTTTAATTAAACACATTTTTTATGAATTAAGGCAGCCAACCCATGGTAAGCTTTAAAAATTACATGAAAAAATATTTTTAAGTGACTTACTTATCCTTTCCTTGAGTGTGATATCCTAGGTTCTACTGTACTTACATTTGAACCCAGGAGTTACAAATATCAAAGTTACAAACTGACTAGTATCAGAGGGGTAGCTGTGTTAGTCTGGATCTGTAAAAGCGACAAAGAGTCTTGTAGCACCTTATTGACTAACAGATGTTTAGAAGCATGACCAATCAACCACACACCTCATTTGGAACTGGAATTATACAATCAGGCATCAGCAGAGACCCCTTCCCCAAAAGAAACCAAATACAATAATGTGTTAAACATAAACTACTTAGGAAAGCAGCATTTTTCTTCTACATAGTAAAGATTCAAAGCTGCATTAAGTGAAGGTTCAGTTGTATCCTTTTGCAAGAACAACTGTAACGTTTTGTTCAGTGTTATGAACAACCTCCATTCCCGATGTATTCATAACTCTGAGGCTGTACTGCAGTTAAAACTGATGGTTTATTATTAAACCTGTTCAGTGCATGTGTACAAGTTTCCACTTGTCTTTCAGAGATCTAAGTAAACTACAGACAGCCTCTATTCTTTTCTGATAGCAGGGTCTGTTGCTGAGGAGCCAGTCAGAACTATGCACATTCATTTCCCTTATAGAGGAAGCAGATTGGTTGCAGCTGAGACCAAGGACATAGAGAACCACCATTCAAACTGAAGTAATGGGGTAAAGAGAAGAAAACTGCTCTCTGGCAGGCAAGACAAGTGTTAAGTACTTGCCCATTTTTTCCCCATTGTATTGAACACATGGAATCTTTCTCATGCTGAACCCTGTTTTGTCTGTCTGGTTATCACAACAAATTTTGTCATTACCCCTAAACAAATAGTTACAAGAGCATAACATAAGAATGACCATATTGGGTTAAATCAGTGGTCCATCTAGCCCTGTATCCTGTCTTCTGATAGTGGCCAGTGCCAGATGCTTCAGAGGGAATGAACAGAACAGGGCAGTTATTGAGTACTCCATCCCTTATTGTCCAGTCACAGCTTCTAGCAGTCAAAGGTTTTAAGGACACTCACAGCATGGGGTTCAGCATCAGAAGTGTAGCCGTGTTAGTTTGGATCTGCAAAAGCAAGAGAGTCCTGTGACACATTATAGACTAACAGATGTATTAGAGCATAAGCTTTCGTGGGTGAATACCCACTTCGTTGGATGCATCCCACAGCACAGGGTGCATCCCTGACAGTTTTGACTAATAACCATTGATGGACTTATCCTCCATGAACTTTTTGAACCCAATTATACTTTTGCATAATGTGTGAATGATATTTGTTTTTCATATAAGTTGTTTTACAGGGCTGAACTACAAAATATGCATTGGGTACAAATCTGATTACAGTCATTTGTGTTAAATGGTTTCATTTACTTTTTTCTAAATCAGGCCTGCACAACTCGGAAAGCAGCAAGGGACATATTACTGGGGAAAAAAATCCAGCTGCAGGCCGAAAAGCCCCGCCCTCACCCCGCCCCCATCCACTTTCCCCCACCCCACTGATGGCTTGCCCCGCCCCTACTCACCCCCCACGGGCCGCACAGTGAGCCGGTGCGGGCCGCCTGTGGCCCCTGGGCCACGTGTTGTGCAGGCCTGTTCTAAATAATCTGTGATGGTAGTAGAAATTCATTGGCTGTTTTGTTGGATCACATATGATTCTGGTTTCTTTATTATTGGAAATTCTGATTAGCAACTAAAAACACATTTGATGGTATACTGACAAACAGGAAATCTTACTCTGGACATCTGAAATATGCTGATAACTTAGATAATGTTATGGGAGGTGATAATCTGATGTAACATTTGAGAAGTCACTTATCCATATGTGTAATTTTTCACATCATATTTCTGTACTAATAAAACCAAATATACATTTTTTTCTAAATCGCAGATGCATAGGTGTAGTATCTTGTATTTTCTTCTTTCTTATGTATACTAACTTCTTCGTAATAAAGAATAATTTTACAAGTTTAGACTTTATATAAGCCCTTTTTTTTTTTAATGGTATGCATTTGAACAAGTTAGGGCCTGATACTTACATACATGCAAGTCGTCACATTTAAAACAGTAGGACTGTTTGATGTTTTAGTGTTTGCAAGATAGGGCCTTGAATCTGCAACAGGGTAGTACGCTTCTTTTTTTTTTTTTTTAAGCTAGTATCACAAATTTTTTCAGGTACAATATAGCAGGGAGTCAGTTGATTACAAAGTTAATAGAATTTCATTGTTGGATGACCTATATATGTCAACAGACTTTCACTGTTACTCTGTATATTTAATATGCAGTATGTTTTATAAGTTTGGTTTACTGTATGTGTTTATGAAAGTCATTTATATGACAAACAGTGTCTGGTGTACATGGTATTACAAATGCCATGTGTATAAGTTTGAAGGGAAAAGGTATAATATAGTATTATTTGAGACATAATGACTATACATGAAAATTATATCATAACTACTTCCCGTGTGTATGCATTAATATTGCTTTATTTTGTCTTACTGTACTGCTTAGAAACTTTGGGCAGGATCTGGTTCCCATCATATTGGGTGTCACATAAGACGAAGCATAAATACAATCTCTGTCTCAAAGAGTTTACAGTCAATTTCCTAACTTGATTGATTATCCATTCAACTGTATCACTTTCCTAATGTAGGGTTTTTTTTCTGTGGATAATACATATTTTTAAAAATGGTCAAATAAAACAAAGAAGGCTGCATGCTTGTATACTTGAAGGTCTGTTGATTTGCAGAACTTTGGCAATAGCACATCTAAATTTCATTACCTGCAAGATAACCACTGTAATGCCTAAGGGTGGTGCTCTGGAGAGAGCCTCTGTCCTGTCCACATGGGATCTATAGAGCAGCGTTCCAACCTGTGTGTTTTGCCCAGTAGCCCTTTGCACCTTAATGTCTGCATGAATCCTTTCATTCTCTTTGCCCCTTCCTTAGCCTACAAACTTCAATACACTCTGAAGCTAAAGTAGCTACACTCATGTTCATAGCATGGCCTTCCTTACACTTTGAGCTTTGTGAAAGACCTTGTGTGGAATGTATTGCACATATAAAAACAGACTATTGGAACAGAAATACTCAACCACCTTAACTCTAGTGGCTGGTGCCATTAACAATATAACAGTTGTTTTTTTAAAATTGCCCTTCCCTATGGGGACATAGGGTATAAGTATTTCTTGTGCAAAGGGCTACTTTGTATTTAACAGCAGATACAAGGAAATATTTATGATTACAGATTGCTTCACCATAGAAGTCTGAGTATAATACACCTTCTAAAATAACATCAGCTGTCCTGTCACTTAATTTGCATAGTGCCCGGTTGCTCTCATTTACAGCAAGCTAAACGTGTTTTAAAAAATATTTCCTTAATGGTAAAGATAAAAAGTTACTAAAATGAGGAAAGCTTGTTGGCATTTGAAGGGGAAATATTATATTTTATCACCATCCCCTTATGGCTTATGCCATAAATGAGCCATATGGTTCAGTTAAAAGAACAATACCTGTTTCCCAGTTCAGGTAAATATTACCACAGAGTTAAATAGAGCACTATACATCTAGTAGAAAACCAGAATGTTCTTATACACCATTCATTTATTCCAAGACATTGGTACGTGAGGTAATAAGTTTAGTCTTTAGTTCACAAGACTGAAGTACCATATTTTGAAATCATTCTTTCTTCTTACATGACTTAGAGATAAATGCTACTTCTAAGTGACTTTATATTTTTAAAACACGTTTTATTATCAGTTTAACTACTGCTTTTGTAATGAAAGTAGAAAGTAAAAGTATAAGATAATGTCATGTTTAGCTAAAGAACCCATTTTTTTATAGGTGTAGAGAGGAAAAGATATATATGTGGCAAACTTTTGTTTTTTTTTAAATATGTACTTACCTGTTGCAGCCCAATGATTGGATTAATGTAGCTTTGTGCATTTAGGAACATAAATTGCCATGCTAGATCAGACCATTGATCAGTCTAGCTCAGTATCCTGTTTGAGGGGCCAGTTCTGGATGCTTCTGGGAAGGTGCAAGAAACCCATATTGAAATAACCTGCCTATGATTGCAGTTGGGTTATGTCCTGAAGCATAAGAGTTTGTAATTATAGATAGCTTTGTCCTGTCTAATGTTACTAAAAATGCTATTTGTTAATTTCTGATCCTTTTTAAAGGATTATAATTTAAGTTTTTGACCTCAATAACATCTTGTGATAGAGTTCTAAGAGCTAATTGTATTGTGAACTATATTTCCCTGTATCCGTTTTACATTTGTTCGTATTCTTTTCAGTGTGTGGCCACACAGGTTACTTTGAATGGTGCTGCACACCATCCAAACCTTCCTCTAAATAGGGAGTTGAATAATGGATTCAGCATTGTAGTATCTGAGCATAACAAACATTAGTGAAGTTATTCTCCTAACACCCAGAGATCTGAAACTTTTTCACAGGTTGGAAATTGATGCACAGAAAGATCAAGACCAATATTTGCAAAACCCTCCATTAATCTTGGGTATCTAATGATTGGGCACACAACTTGAGAGACAGGGCCTGATTGTTCAGAGTACAACACCTGGCTTTTTTTTTCTGTTGGACTTCAGTGTCTACATAGTGCTCTGAACATACAGTTAGTTCTTGCAATAGATGTAGGAAAATGGTTCTCAAACTTTTGTACTGATGATCCCTTTCACATAGCAAGCCTCTGAGTGTGACCCTTCCCAATATATTAAAAAGACTCTTTTTAATATATTTAACATCCTTATACATTCAGGAGGCACAGTGGTGTTGGAGTGGGAGGCTGACAGCTCACAACCCCTTAGGTAATAACCTTGTGATCCCTTGAGGGATCCTGACCCCCAGTTTGAGAACACCTGCTGTAGGAGGTAGGGAAATATGTATTAGCTTGTTTTACCGTATGGGGAAAACTGAAACAGAAAGGCAAAGTGACTTTTCCAAAGCTACATGATAAGTCAATGGAAGAGTCAGGTTTAGAACTCTAGGCTTGGCTCCCAACCCTGTGCTTATTTTCTCCAGCCCTGACTGCCTGAGATGATGAGCATCTACATTTGCTATTGATTTTAGTTGAAATTGTGAGGGTTCAGTACTTCAGAAAATCAGGTCTTATGCGTCTTAAGTTGGGGACCCAGAAAATGAGGATAAAATTAGTGGCCAAATCGCAAAATTTTGGCATAAGTGATTTGCCATCTGCACATAGCAAGCCTGTGTTGGGGTAAGTGATAGTAACCAGTTCTTCTGTGTGGCATTCATCAGCCTTAACCGTATTTCCATCTCTCCTCTTCCCGAAGTCTCCTGCCTCATTCAAAACATATCTTCCAACTTTGCAACAAATTACACAGAGTTCTACATTAAACCCTGTTTACTTCACAGCCCTGATTCATTCTCTGTGTGCTCTGAAAGGCAGGTGTCTTGTAGATAAAATAGTACGTGACCATGTAATTAAAGACTATTGTGATACATATGCACGGACAACCTTCATTCTGTAATTTCCAAACTTTTAAGTGCTCGATTTTGTGCTCTTATTAACATTCTTCTAAATTTTATTTTTAGAATGTAAATTTGTAATTTTTTTTAAATAAAAGCAAAAGATGTATGTGCAGCTGTAATGCCACCCGATGTCAGCACAAGTTGAACCTGGTTCATCAGCACTGCAGCACACACCTCTCCAGTAAAGGATTAGCTACAGTAGCTTGCAGTAGGAGTGTTCTCTTATCTTTGGTGTACTGGCTACCAACAGATCAATAGTATGGGGAAACATGGGGTTATATATACACGAGTAGCCCCATTGTATAGACAGCTTTTTTGTGTACTTAGGTTTGGTAGATTCTTTCCTAATAGTGCGGATAAATGGTTTAAACATGACTGTGACATTGGACATCTAGGTTCATTTCCCAACTTGTATAACATCTTATTAGGGTATGAGACATTGCTTAATAAGTAATAAAGGTTTTGAAATGGCGCAGATTTACTACCAGTTACTACTAACACTTAAACTCATGGTCTCTTGGGTTATGTCTCACAGCCTGAGTCAACTGATGGGCTTGCTCTGCAGGGCTAAAAATAGCTGTATAGGGATTTAGGTTTGGGACTGAGCCTGGGCTCTGAGACTCTCTCCATTGCCAGGCTTCAGAACCTGAGATCCAGCCTGAGTCTGAACTACTACACAATGTTTCTTAGCTCTGCAGCATGAACCCCACAAGTCCAAGTCAGTTGACCACGGCTCTGAGAATCTGTGTTGCGGGTTGGTGTTGTGTGTGTTTTGCGCTGTGTAGATGTACACTTGGTTCCCAGCCCTTCCTATGGGCCACAGGGAGATGGGAGAAGTGATGGAGGATTCCATTTTTTTCTCTGTCACATCCAGGGTGGATTTGATTTAAATAAATAATTTAAATCACTAGTTAGGAAGACTCGATTTAACCATGGATTTCTCCATGAAAGTGCATTCTTGTTGGTTGTTATCACCTTACTACATATTCTTCATAACTCAGGGATAGATGTATAGTATGTACCTTCTAAATATGAAACCTACATTTTTAAGCAGTGATTTATTTTGAAAACTTTTCAGATTAGTTTTACAGTTATGTCAGAAAATGAATGATTGTTTTTTTAATTTCATTATTTCATTTATCAAAGGTAATTGAAGCAGATATTTATGAAGTCATTGGGAGGTGAACTATCTCCAGTTAAACAGGTTAATCATTAATATTTGGAGGATTTTCTTGGCATGCTGTATTAGGAGGAGAACATCACCGGACAGACATTTAAATTGTTTTATTCAACTAAAACAACAACATTAAGTATTCTGGGTTTTTTCTTCAACAGCAAACATACAATATTTTAACAAAACAAGCATATGTCCCTCACTTCTCGTATTTGTCTCAGACTACTTCTCCTTGTCCAGATCTGTTCAGTTCCCTACAATCTTCTATTCATTGAACTTTCTGAAACTTTGCACTTTTAGAGAAGTAAGGGATTGACTCTGTGTACACAAATTTGCAGAGGGACAATAAGAGTTGAGGTTTGTTATTTCTCACCTTAAAATAAATAAATAAATAATTTATATTAAACATTTTTGCTGTTAGTAAACATGTTCCCTCTGGAGACACAAATCCACAGTTTGTGAACTGCAAAATTAGCATCTCTGATGGTATGTTTTAGACTGAGCACTGAGTCTCATTGAGTAGATAAAATATTAACTTAAATAATCTATACAGAAGCCCATGGAACCCCATAAAACTGGGTACCAAAGCCATTAACTATTGGAACTCATTTACAAAACTCTTCTTAAACAGTTCATGAATATATTGTCTCATACTATAGAATTAAATTTTTAGTTCCTATTCCATGATGAGATATCTTTGCGCTATAATGTATCTTAATTAAAATTATCTTTAGATAGGGTTTTTCCTCAAAAAGCATTTTATAAAAAAAATCCAATTTAAATTTAAAAAATCAGATTTTTTTTTTAAATCATTGATTTTTTTATCCACCCTAGCCATGTCTAGAGCAGTTCTGTGTAGCATGCTCAAGTGAGTGAGACACCAGGATGGTACATGTGCTGTGCTAACAGAATGTTCAGGATTTTTGGCAACAAGCCAGGAACAAGCTGTACAGGGGAAAAGAGAGAGCAAATGCTGATTTTTCAGCATTGGCGTCTTGCTCAAATCTGAATGGACTCTTGTGGGGCCAGCAGAAAAGACACTTTTGTTGTTGTTCCCAGAACTAGTCTTCTGCTAGAGTTTAACCACTTGCTGCAAACCGTGAAGATCCTAGAGCTCTTTGATAAAAATCATTGGAAGAATATTAATAATTGAAAGGTTAACTTGGATATTGCTGCTGCTGCCATCTTTGTAACAAACTGCACGTGGTGGGGAAGAAATCTACTCAAGATCACCAGTCCTTATCAGGGACATCATCCTAAAGCACATGTGAAATTTCTAGACCAAATCAAAAAACTTAAAATCTGAATTATGCTGAGTCACAGAAATGTTAAAAATAAATCAAAAACTAAATATACAATTTCTAGACCCTCACTTCTTCCAGACTCTTCTGATGTACCTCTAACATTTCCAGTTAAATTATACCCTGACATAAGATCATGCATGCAAAATCTTATATGAATTGTTTTTGTGCTTGGCAAAAGTTCTCAGAATTGTCTTGAAGACTAGCATGTCTTCCTAATTTGCAAAAATTAAATTGCAAAATAAAAAATAGGCTTGTGATCTTTTTATAGTGTAGAACAGTGGTTTTTGACCTGATGTCTGCGTACGCCTGGTGGTCAGCAGACTATGTCTAAGATTTCCAAATGGGGCCGCACGTCCATTTGAATTTTGTTAGGGTTCTGCAAATGAAAAATGGTTGAAAACTACTGATGTTGAAAGAAGGCCTGGAATAGTATTCTTTCTCCCACCTGCCACCTTTTTTTAAATTTATATAATAATAGAAATTTCCATTTTGTCTGTCATGAAAGACTGAACCAGTGGGATTATATCAAATACAAGAAAGTAAAAGCTGAGAGGAGAAATAACTTTCATTCATGCTGTTTTATTTTTAATGTCTATTTAACACACACTCAAGAATAACTTTTTAATTGGGAAGATAGGTGTGGTGAAGCCTTAATGCTTGAGAGACATTTGAACTATCCAAGGAGTTCTCTAATAAAAACTGAGAAGAGCAGCCTTAATATCCTAAAATTTTAAGGTGAAAAACAAGCAAGACCTTCTTTCTCTCACCCTTTAATCCTTTATTTTGCAGGAAACGAAACCTTTTAGGCCTACATTACAAAGAAGCTAAAGGAAGGGGGAGCAAAACCTCTTCTTTTTATTTTGCAAATTGCCTTTACAGATCCAGTGTAAACATTAATTTGGCTGGACTGTACATTTTGTGTGTGTGTGTGTTTGTGTATAGTGTACATTTTACAGTAGAAATAGTAATATATTAAGCTTCACATTTAACTAGTAAAACAGGAATAGAAAATAACACTTACAGGGAGACTACAGTTTTACTGTAATCTTGTCGGACATTCAAAACACTTGTAAAATCAGCTTTTCTGACAACAAATTCCGTAAAGAGGTTATCAACACGGGCTCTTCACTCCTGCCTTTCTCATGGTAGGAAGCACAAGACCCAGGATGTTCCAACATTTAAGGCTTTTGTTTCCTAAAGACAGCAATAGCGTATTGGAACATGAACCATGCCCCTATTATTGGGCACATGCTACAGTGAATTCTAATTGGTGACCTTGGAATCTTCTAATCAACAAAAGTGTTTCTTGCACATGCTGCATCTATTCAGCTGCTGCTCTGTTTTTTTTATGCTATCTAGCTTCCACTTTCCTTTGGGTTTCCTGTTTGTTTGCATTCCTACTTTCCAGTGAGGTCTATTCATTATACTTTTAAAATAGTATCTTTCAGGGTTCTGTAGCGTTTTTGACTTCTACTAATCAAGAAGCCCTGATCAGTCTCTGGAAGCACTTAGCTGAGTCAAGTTTACGTGCCTTGATGTTTTGCTTTGGTGTCTTTGTCTTAGCACTGTATTTTTTTCACTAAGCCTGTAGGTTCAAAGTTGTCAATTTCAAAGCTTCCTGCTTTGAGTGTCTTTATTTGCCCTTCAGGATATCATCCATTTCCTCAAGCCTTTAGGAGGAAGGAAAACTGTTCAGTACCTTCAAGCAGTGTCTGCATGACAGAAAAATCTCTCCTATAGTAGCATGTTCATCAGCATCCTCTTGAGCACACAAGTGTCATGGGTAAAGTTTCCAAGTCTACCACAAGAAACCCTCTAGCAATTCCTTTAAGTCCAGCATGAAGCCACTCTGGAGTGCTCCAAATGAAAATCTCTCTCTAAATAAAAACATAAGTGGGCCTTCACTGCTGAATGCTGGTACTGCAGTGGCAGAGACCAGCTTCCTATCCAGATTAGCCTAATGGGACATCTTCAACTCTTGACCGTAGCGTCTTTCAATATCTCCTCTGCACCTGGGGACTCTGCTATGTGTTGAGACCTACCCATTAATTTATTTTTCATAAGAACATAAGAAAGGCCGTACTGGATCAGACCAAAGGTCCATGTAGCCCAGTATCTTGTCTACTGACAGTGGCCAATGCCAGGTGCCCCGGAGTGAGTGAACCTAACAGGTAATGATCAAGTGATCTCTCTCCTGCCATCCATCACCCCCCCTCTGACAAACAGAGGCTAGAGACACCAGTCCTTACCCAGCCTGGCTAGTAGCCATTAATGGACTTAACCTCCATGAATTTATCCAGTTCTCTTTTAAACCCTGTTATAGTCCTAGCCTTCACAACCTCATCAGGCAAGGAGTTCCACAGGTTGACTGTGCGCTGTTTGAAGAAGAACTTCCTTTTATTTGTTTTAAACCTGCTGCCCACTAATTTCATTGAGTGGTCCCTAGTTCTTCTATTATGGGAACAAGTAAATAACTTTTCCTTATTCACTTCCTCCACACCACTCATAATTTTATATACCTCTATCATATCCCTCCTTAGTCTCCTCTTTTCCAAGCTAAAAAGTTCGGTTCTGAGTTCTGGCTCATTGGATGAGATCTCATTTCTTCATAAGAAGTGCTGAGAGGAGGAGCTGAAAGAGACGGCAGCCCTCCAGCTCTGACGGCAGCAGTTGCATGCAGCTTCTTGTTAAGGCACCTGGCATCCCCCTTCTGGTAGGGTTCAGGATAAGGACATGAGTCAGGAATCTTGCTTACTTCTGTGTGTTTGGGAACCTGGACAAATCACTCCTTATTTCTGTGATGATCTTCAAGGTTTCTTCATTATTTCCTTCTTGTCCTGTGTTAGAAATTGGCTGAGCTTGATGAGCAATGGGAGTGAT
Organism: Dermatemys mawii; assembly: GCA_007922305.1. Classification (NCBI taxonomy): domain Eukaryota; kingdom Metazoa; phylum Chordata; order Testudines; family Dermatemydidae; genus Dermatemys; species Dermatemys mawii. Next base: position 1,385,134 of record ML677384.1, on the reverse strand, counting down.
TTTTGTACAGAGATCAGCCTTCTGTACTGGGGGTTGGATCATTTACTGGGCAGAGTATTGGCTCTGACTCCTCCTGAGACACTGGTGACCTATGCCCCTCAGTTGCATCTACTTGTGTGAGGGCAAGGTTTTGATTCTACTGAGATTCAGAAATTGGACTCTTATAATGACAAATACTAGGACTGAGAAGCTGGGGCACTCTTCAATGCCAAATACATCTCCATGGTAGGATATAGTCATTTTACATGTGAGGATCTAGTTTCTCATCAGCTTCTTAAAATCTTGTCAAGTCTTCTGGCCTGGAGTTAGGGTTGATATAGATATCTGTCAAGGCCTCAGTCAAGAGGCACCTGAGCCAATGACTGCTGTCCAACACCTCTGTGCCCTTGCACCCCTATTTTGGAACAGTTGATGGTATGGCAGGTACTTCACACTGCTTCTGCTTTCTCAGAGGTGGTTAAGGGGAAAACCCCCCTCCATGTTCGGCACATTAAAGGATCACCTTATATTCTCTTATGGCCATATCCTTTCTCTTGGGGGAGGAGGGGCTGTTTCAAAAGTTATCTTTTCCAATCACAATACTTTTTAAGGTAGCATAGTATATATTTACATAAGATGCTCTGCCTCTGTAGAATTCACAGTCACCAAAACAGGGGTAGGCAACCTATGGCATGCGTGCCGAATGCGGCACATGAGCTAATTTTCCGTGGCACTCACGCTGCCTGGGTCCTGGCCACCGGTCTAAGGGGCTCTGCATTTTAATTTAATTTTCAATAAATCCTCTTAAACATTTTTAAAAGTTTATTTATGTTACATTCAACAGTAGTTTTGTTCTATATTATAGACTTATAGAAAGAGACCTTCTAAAAATGTTAAAATGTATTACCAGCATGCGGACCGTTAAATTAGAGTGAATAAATGAAGAGTCAGCACACCACTTCTGAAAGGTTGCTGACCCCTGCACCAAATGATACTAAGCCCCTTTCAGTAAATACAAAAAAACAAGTTATGGGGGGTTATGGGGGTTAGTATCTGCTGACACTTCAAGGGAAACAAGGGGTGTTCTAACTCCTATGGCCCTGGTCATTTCAGACTCCTGGTTTTGAGCACTGTTTGGTAGGGCTATATGGTCAGATTTTTACGAAGCTCTTCAGATTTCTCTCTGTTATGCCATTTCCTGCTCCCAGTCATATTCCGTTAAAGCTCTTAAGAATCTTACTGGGAAGAGATGCTTTCAAGAAATCCAATCCCTCCTGGTAGAGACTTATCAACTTCTAGTGCTATTCCATGTACCCTTTGGTAGTCAAAAAGACAGGCGGTCTCTCACTAATTCTGTATTTCAGGGTCCTAATTCATTGTTTTGCCGAAGAGATTCAAGTTGGTCATCCTGAAAGAAGATAACCCTGTTGTAGAGCAAAATGATTCGGTGTGCGCTTTAGACTTTGGGCATTTATATGCAATTTTAAAATACCTTATCCTTATGAAATTGATAGTGCAACTGCCATAATGTATCTTGCCTTTTGATTTGGCATTAGTGTTGTGTGTTTGTATTAAGTGTTTGGTGGCAGTTGTGTCCTGCTTACACAGAATAACTAATCCTCCTACTTAAAAATTGGGTAATCAAGGACACTAGTCTGGAGGATGTCAAAAAATTGGTTTATTATCATTAGGGCATTAGAGGTGCTAGGGTTCAAGTTGAGCTACCCAAAGTTTCAATTAGTTTCCGTTTGGCAATTGGATTACATAATAGCCTTGCTAAATACAACTCATCTGAATGTTCTCATGTGAGAGAGCCTCCGTGGGCCTTGAGATCCTACGGGAAACAACTATCACATCTGGACAACAGGTGTCTTCAGAGCTTCCCTGTTCTAATAGCAATCTAAGGACAAGAGTCATTTATGATTTGAGTTCCAGACACCTCCCATCCAAATTGTGGTGAGCATGGATGTATCCAGCTACTCATCAATGTTATGGAAAGGAGCATAGTTCCAAATTCATGAAGAATGTTAAGAGAGCTGATAAACCAAAAAGTAGCCTCAATTTCAAATATACAGTCTGACCCCAATATCGTACATAAACAAATTTGGTTGTACTGATTGTGTTTCCAGTGCCAGGAAACCCTACAGATGTGGCAGTGGTCTCTGACCTCAAGTATATTTCTGGTTGCCTTGTATCTAGCATGTAGCAGATGGAGCCAATACACAGTAGATCTGCAGGAATGGTCTTTGGATTCAAGAGTTATAGTAAATAGTTATTTTCTGATGGGGGACATGAGAGATGGTGCTTTTTTTTTTTTTTAAAGTGATAAGTAGAACAGGTTTGAAGAGTGGTGCAAACTGCCCCAGATTTGACCCCTTGACCAATATTGCTCAAACTACATGACAGTTTTACCTCTGTCTGATTTAGCTGCCAAATAACTCCGATTGAATTAGTCTAATTCAATTAATGAAATAATCCAAGACAGAATCGGAGAGGTAGCTGTGTTAGTCTGGAATTGCAGAAGTGACAAAGAGTCCTGTGGCATCTTAAAGACTAAGGGCTTGGTTACACTGGCACTTTATAGCGCTATAAAGCCCCCACGAGCGCTATAACCTCCTCCCTGTCCACACTGGCAAGGCACGTAGAGCGCTATAACCGCGGAGTTATAGTGCTCCTGGTAATCCACCTCCGCATGGGGAATAAGGGCTGTATGGCAGCTGCTGTAGCGCTACAGCAAGAATGTGGACACCCACTGCGCTACAAGTGATCTCTGGAGATGCCTAGAGCCATTTAAGGCAATTGATGTCTCTTCCCTTTGTTTTGAACTCGGCTGGAGGAATGCGGAAGTACGTCTTTAGAGTTTCTCTCTTAACTCGGCAGATAAGCAATGCAAATGTTTAAGGAGGGAGCCTGTGTGAAAACAGACTTCTGTGAACGGAGGCTCGCTGACAGGCTTTCAGAAGAATGGAAAAATCACTGGCTTTCTCCCTCTGCATACACACAACACGTCCCCCCCTCACCCCCCTCGTTTAAAAAGCACGTTGGACCCAGCTGAATACTGGGATACCTGCCCTAATGTGTTGCTCTTACTGGTGCATTAAGTGCCCCAAATGTGGCCATGCTATACCGCTGGCGTGTCTGAGTGTGGACATACAATAGCGCTATACATATTACTGTATAAGGGGACCGCTATAACCAATAGCGCTATAATCTTGTAAGTGTAACCATGCCCTAACTTAAAGACTAGTTAGTCTTTAAGGTGTCACAGGACTCTTTGTCACTAATCCAAGATAGACCAGTATTTCTGCAGCCTTTGTTAGGTTCATGTAGGGCTTAACACTATTAACCTCTATTTAACAAAATGCTATTAAATTTTTTTTTAAAAAAAAGAAAAAGCTCTTGTGTCATGGGATATTGGCAAAACTTTTTTGAACCATTCTGCTACTTTAAGTTTAAGATAGACAAGTCAGACAGAAAATCATGCACAAATATTTAACAGTGAGGGTAGTTTAACCCAGTTGAACATCTCAAGATGTGTGATGGATTCTCTAATACAGTAGAACCCCACAATACCTCTACGATTGGGGTCCAAAAAAATCGACCGTGGTAAACACGGGGTTGCGGTATTGCAAGGTTCTGCCGCATCAAAGCAGCACCCGCCGTCGCTGTTGGGAGCCTCATGCGCCCCACGTAATAAGCGAATTCGCGCTGTCGCGGGGCACGGTATTGTGGGGTTCCACTGTACTTGACACTTTTTTAAATTGATTTGATGTATTTCAAAAAAAGATGCTTATCCAGAAGACATGGGCTTGAAGCAAGAACTACTAGGTGAAACTGTGTGGCCTGTGTTATTTAGAAGGTCAGATTAGATAATCAAATGGTACCCTCTGAGCGTAGTTTTTTTCGGTAGAATGTTGTTTTTCTGTTGGCAGTGACTACAGGTCGCAAAGGGAGAACGTTTCAGTCTCTAGTGACTGATCCAACTTTTATACCATATATTATAAGAATAAGATGGTGCCGTGAACTCCATCTGATATTCCTATCCAAAATGATAACAGATTTCATCTTAAGGAACTTATCATCCTGTCAATATGCTTACCATGCCCTTATGGTCATCTCAGTGAGGCTCTTTCCCACATACTCAACCTTTTAAGGTCCTTGGGGTTCTGCTTAATGGGCTAGTGCTCTTAGAAATTCCATCAACTTTTATTTCCTATTCTGTAGGCAGTGAAGTAAGTCTTTGTGTGTGTACTGTGAGATCATGCCTTAATTGAAAGGTATGGTGGTTTTAGTATTTTTACAGGAAGATATTCAATGACTAATTATAGATTTTAAAATCCAGTGAATGCTTACAAATTAATAACAAAATCCCTATATTTTAAATCTGACTAAAAACTTGCTCATTACTCCATTTAAGGTCAAGAAGTTCTTTCAGAGAAGCTGCAGTTTGAGACCTGCACAATTTGCAGCATGAGAAAACTGCACAGTTAGAGCTGAAGAAATCCACCTCTTTCTCCCACTGGAACCTTTTATAAGTCTTGGTTCAGAAATCTCTCTGAGCAGGGTTCTGCAGAACCACAGTTAAGCTGGTAAAGTCTTCTAAACAGGCTGAGGAGAGTTTTGATGCTGGGGAAGTAAGCCTTCTCACTGCTTATCTGTCCTTTCCTGGGGTGAAGAAGGGGACACGTTTTAATTCTTCTAGCTGCCAGGATGCGAGAGCTTCACAGTAAATACATCAATGGTGTCCATGTCCATGCTGTGACTACTACTTTTCCTATCAGAAGGGTTACTATACTGGTGGAAAATTGGGGGAATTTTTTAGGGCAAAAATTATAATGTAGATTACAGCCATATGGGTGGTTTTATGCCCTCTGGCTGCTGGCATCTACTCATATGTATGTATACAATTTGAATATCCTAGATTACGAATGTTTAAGAAAAATTGAGCTCATTGTTTACTTTAAATTGGGCCAGATCTGCACTTGAAACTACATAGTACTCCTGGGGAAATTCTGTGCCAAAAAATAAAAAATTCTGCCCACAATATTTTAAAACTCTGCAAATTTTTATTTTTCAAAATAACACTACATAATCACACCAGTTTCAATTACTTTGGTAATTTATTTCAAAATACCTGTCAGCAAGTATGTCTGTAACAATACAGACACACACAAATTTCACCAGGAGTAGAGAGTGAAAGAAACACCTGTGACAACCTGGTTCCTTTTTGTCTGCCCCCTCTCCCTCCAGAGTCCAGCTGGGGAGCCAGACACTTACAACCCATTCCCTCTCTGTCCCCCTGAGCCCAACCACAGTGTCCCCCCCACCAGCCCAGCCGCAGGGCCCTTCCTTGCCCAAAAAACCACCCTCCCGCCCTGCCACAGGAGTCCCCTTCCTCCATCGCAGACACCTACTCGTCCCTCCTCTGCTTCCCCCCTCCCCCACTCAGATACGTACCCCTCAGAGCCCAGATGGAGAAACAGCCTGGTGCCCGGTTCCAGGCTTGTGTGGAGTTTCCTTTGTGCTACTGTCTCCTTCCCTCAGGGTGTTCAGGGAACTGCAGATGTTGGGAACCCTCTAGCTCAACGGTGTCCAATAGAAATTCGATGCTAAGTACACTTGTGGTTCAGAATTTTTCTCATTCACCACATTATAAAAAAGGATTAAAAAACATACTGCAAGTGACATTCTCACCTTCCAGGACCCCACTAGTGCCTGTCCCTATTACATGCAGCTCACACACATCCACTGTTTTCTATGTTATTGTCTCTCTTGCACTATATCCTAGCTATGTTAACAAGCTGTATATCAAAGCATGCAACCTGTCTTCCAGTACTGCTGTTTTCAGAACACCAATGCATTGCTCATGCATTAGCCACAATTCAATAGCTTATTTGCCACATGTGGCTAGTGGCAAACATTGGACACCGCTGCTTTAGCTCCTTCCCCATACCCTAGCAGTGTCTTCTAGGTATGAGTTGGGCTCTGCCGGGTCCAGCGGCCCCTAGTGATGACCAGCAGCACTGTAGCCCATTTCTGTGGGGGAAGGAAATTCTGCGCACACATTAATTTCTGCAAAATTCTGTACTGTGCACTGGTGCAATAGAAACGAAATAGTTACGTTATAATTAAAGTACTAGTCAACAACCACCCAATAATGCTTTGGTAAACATATAGGTATACTAGCATGTAATAAAGATCTGTGAGTTGTTGATGAGTGTATTAACTGCCTTTGAACTTGTTTATGTTAAGCTAGCACTTCCTAAATTAAAATGAAAGGGACACTTTTTTAATTTAAATCTTACTTTTGTCTTAATAATTTTTGCCTGCTGTTATCAATACTCAAAATAACTATAACTAAAAAAGATTAAAAAATGGGGACTTTCACATCTTTTAGAACTGTTTCTGGCTATCTGCAGTTTAGAGAGTTTAGCTGTGCTTTGGTTTAAATTTGATTTGCATTTTGAAGGCTCTCTTCCCAACCACAAGGACTAAGAATTTTTTTTTATATGAAATCCTCCATTCTGGAGATCAAATCTACAGCAAGAGATGGATTCTTCAGCAAATTTCATGGCACAGGTGTAGAATCGCACAATATTTGGAGCCCTACCTAGAATGGGATGAACTGATTCACAGTATTTTCTTAAATGTTCTCTGTGGTAATGTAAGATTACTTGTGTTCTATCACTATACATTTTTAATACATGCAACATAGAAACTAAATATACTCTGTTAGTACAATTATACACAAACATGTATATCAAATACCATCTTCGAAAGAAATCATGTAGGAAGTACACGTTAACAAGAAAAAGACTAGCCCAGAATTGTGTTTTCAATATATGAAGTAGTTTGAACAACTTCCACTTCTTAAATAGCTTAAAATATATTCATTTACCACCACCCAGAAATAACTCCTCCAGCAAAGTATTCAGATTTCAGAAACGTAATTATAACTTGTTTCCAATGTAAATTTGTAATGGAATTGTTTCCAATTATCACATAAACATAACTCTTTAATAGTTGTGGTAATGTTCAGTAAGCTCATTAAATGTTGCTAAGACAAGCATGTTGGTTTAAGATTTAAACAGCAATCAAACAGTGGTTTTGAATATTTCAGCTGATACAGCTGGGGGATGGGTAGCTGCTTCTGAAGCATCTCTTTGCTTCTACTGCGTGGGGGATGGGAATGTAAACAGCATCATGACTTGCTGTTGTAACCAGAATCTTAACTTCATGCTTTTAAACCTATTGTCTCTCTTGCACTATATCCTAGCTATGTTAACAAGCTGTATATCAAAGCATGCAACCTGTCTTCCAGTACTGCTGTTTTCAGAACACCAGTGCATTGCTCATGCATTAGCCACAATTCAATAGCTTATTTGCCACATGTGGCTAGTGGCAAACATTGGACTACTATTGCTTTAGTTTAAAAACATAAAACTCCACTGTCCCCAGTTTTACTGTGTCTTTTCTAGTCAACCAATCACTAAAACCAGCTTAACATTTTTATATGTTGTCAGTATAGGAACATAAAAAATATTCTGCTGGAATTCAGTATACCGAGAATCACTAGATTAGCAATAAAAAATTCATTTTTTTCTTAAGATAGTTAATCATCTCTAGAATTATGGCCCTGGTTAGAAATTTATTCTATCCTTTGATTAGCTATCAAAAATAGCACTGCTAATCCTTACATAGTGTTTGTATTGTTTCCTGTATTTGGGGTGAAAATAACAAGGGAATAAATAGTGAAAGCTAATTCTAGTTGGAATCATATTAACTCAACAATGTGGGATTTATTTTCAAAATATTTACTACTTTTTGTATGAAATGAGGGATAATATGTGGTTACAGAACAGACTTTTAAAAAGATTCAAAATAGTATCACCTGAATTAATAAACAGGCATGGATGGTGTCTTTCTAGCTTCTACTGTGATAGCTATACATTGTATTAGTCCTCATTTTGCCTGGGTTGAACTCATAAGAAAGATATGTTTGTGGTCCACAGTAGAGGCTGACTACACATACTGACATTATCAGAACTGCAGCACAAGTTGAAGTCCAATTTAAAATACAAAAGTGATATACTATGTAAAAGTAGTTATATAAAGTTTATTTGCTGAGGGCAAGTAATCTCTTTTGCAACAGTAAGTTAAAATTTTAGTTTTCTCACCATCAGAGTGGTGGTAATTGTGTAGTAGATTTTATGTTCGACCTGGTAAGTTTTGTAAGTTTATAAATTTACCAAATATTTCACTCAGAAATGTATATAAAAACTTGCTTTGAATGTACAAAATAAAAACTAAATCGAAAGCTTGTGTTATAGGTGAACTATGAGTAAGGATACGTTTTAGTCATAGGTATTTTTAGTAAAAGTCATGGATAGGTTATGGCTATAAACAAAAATTCATGCCTCGTGACCTGTCCATGACTTCTACTATATACCTCTGACTAGATATGGGATAGCGGGGTGCTCTGGGGGTGCCACGGGTGCTTGGGGAGGAGAGGCCTGGGACCCTTGCAGGTGCTCGGCGCGCGGCGCACCTGGGACCTGCGCAGGAGGGAGGGAGTTGGCAGCACTGGCAGACTCCCTAGCTCAGTGGTCCTCAAACTTTGAGGAACCACGACCCTTTTTCAGTTAAGTGTCTTGCGGCGTGACCCTTGTATGTCCATTGAAAAGCCGCTGAAGTCATTGCTTCTGCATTCAGCGGTGTTTCGGCGGACATGCGCACACTTCAAAGTGCCCGCCGAAAAGCCAGAAGCAGTCACTTTGGCAGCTTTTCTTAGCACTCTCCGAAGCGCACAGTGTCCGCCGAAAAGCTGCAGAATGTGGAAAAAATCAATTCAGTGGACATTTGGCGGCAAAATGAGCTTGCAATCTCCCTGGGATCGGTCGGCGACCCCCAGTTTGAGAACCGCTGCCCGAGCTGGCTCTGCACCTCCCTAGAAGCAGTGACATCCCTCAGCTGCTAGGCGGAGGCATGGTCAGGCATCTCTGCGTGTTACCTCCTCCCAGAGCGCTGGCTCTGCAGTTTCTGGCCAATGGGAGCTGCAGAGGCTGTGCGCAGAGCCCCCTGGCTCTGCCCCCACCAGGAGCCGAGGGATGTCACCGCTTCCAGGGACCCCCACCCGAGCTAAGTGCTCTCAGGGCCCTCACCCCCTCCCGCACTCCAGCCCTCCCAGCACTAAGCGCCTCACCCAAACTCCTGCTGCTTCTGGATGAGGGGGACGCGTAGCAGCCTTCTGGCCAGCCGCACCGGCTGGTGCGGAGGTCACAAAGTCATGGAACGACAAACTCACAGCCTTAATTATGAGTCAGTCAAGTTTGAGCTGGCCAACACTCAAAGCCTGTAGAAGTCTGAAAGGGATGTAACCAATTTGAAACGTAGTTGTATTCACCTATTTTAATCCTAATATTGTTCTGCAAAAAGACCCACACTAAAATGACTCCATGCACAGTTCTGTAAAATGCATGAAGTAACCTAAAAAGAGAATATTTCAGTTGCATGGGTTGTTAACTTTGAAACCTAGAGATGACTATCCACTTCAGGTATTCCACTGCTGATTGTTTTAGTTGGAACATCCAGCTAACGTGCTTATTCCACAATACCAAACCACCTAACAGGTGCCTTTTGACTTGTTTGAAGACATTTGGATTAGAAGTAAGCTGTTTGAAAAGTCAAGTAATGTGAGCAGTATGCTATTTTCTACTAAATGTTCAATGTACTGTGCACCAAGTATACAAGCAAGCAGGTTGTATAAAACTAGAGTTGTATATGTTGATTTACACATTGATATAAAATGTATGTAGTATTTTTATTTGAATGTTTGATTCTTTGTATAACAGATTATGTACTGTTTATTTTGAGAAATTTTGCTTTATACATCAGATAAACCACGTTACACTACTGTATTTGCGTGATCAAATATGGGTTGAGTATCACTTGTTAAGTTTAACAAGTTTTTAAGGAAACAACGAGCACTTTTAAAATGTATTATAAACAAGATATACAAACAAAGATCTGAAATCCAGAAATCTGCTAATGCATCCTTACGGTTGCGGTTTTATTGTATCTTCTTAGTTCCATTTATACATAAAAATATATAACAGCCTATGGCATTGCCCCAGGCACATTTGAAAGTAGTAAAATATACAAATGTACTTTTTAAATGCATGAGAATCAAATTCATTCACCATATGGCTCCCATATCAATTATAATTTGGCCACTTTTCACATGTGTATCTTGTATTACTGTATTTTCACAACTTACATGTATGTATTGTGGCAAATTGCTGATATGACTATGATGGGTCCTGTGCTTCCTCTTCTTGAAGGGGGCTGGGGTTTCAAGGCACTGTTTCCTGTCCTGAACTAGGGTATCTACTGTCCCACTGGTAACCCAGAGAAGGATAGTGGAAAGGGAGGGACCCAGGCCCGCCCTCTACTCTGGTTCCAAGCCTAGGGACCATGGAATAGTGGAAAACTACTCGAACTAGTGCTTCCTTCCCCTAGGTTACTTCCCTCTCCTGCTCTTCAGCTTGTGGTGCTTCCTGCCCTCTCTCTGCAAAAGCTGGGTGTCTCTTTACCTAGGGTCTTGGTCTTCTAGCCAGCTGCGGCATTTCTCCAAACTGTGTTCTGCTTCAACTCCTTCAAACTGCTTTCTGCTCCAACTCCTTCCCCTGTCTGATTGAAGCAGGGTTTTTTTAATCAGGTGACTGGCTTCAAGTGCTCTAATTGGCTTCAGGTGCTTTTAATTAATCTGTAGCAACCATTCTTCCCTCTACAGGGAATAAAGCTTCTTCACGTCCTGGGGCTTGCATGTATCTCTTCTGCTGCTGCCTTCTGGCCATGCTGTATCACAGTATTGAACAATAAAAGTTAAGATTTTATACTGCAATACCAAAGTGTATGTTCAGGGTAGTTAGTTGCTCATAAGAACCACAGTTTTGAATTGCCTCAGTAGTATGTCATCAGGCTCCTGTCCTAGAAAGTAAGGGTAGATAGAACTTGCATAATTGGGTCCTTATTGTTGAAATTTTGACATGTTAGTAATTGATATTTTATTTATATAGTATTTTAAATGGAAAAAAATGTATTTATGATGTCTCTTTAAATTTGGCAGATGGTTCATACAGACATATTGTAGGGAAACAAACAAACATTGTCAGTGTAGCTCCAAGAATAGGTTGCTGCAGATATAGAATAAAGGAGCACAAGAGAGTGATTTTCTGTTAGGTTCTACACCAATATCTGGTCAGTTTAATGATAGTTTGATTTTGCTGTTGTGTAGTCTTGGATGTTTCTACTCTAAGAACGGACATACTGGCTCAGACCAGTAGTCCCTCTAGCCTAGTATCCTGTCTTCCTGGCATTGGCCACTTTTGGTGCTTCAGAGGGAATGAAATAGAACAGACAATCATTGGCCAGGTCTATTCTGGGTGGGAGGAGTGGTGGTTGACCTAAAATGCGCAACTTCAGCTATGCAAATAGTGTAGCTGAAGTTGATGTATCTTAGGTCAGCTCACTTGGGTGTCCTCACAGTGGTGAGTCGACCACTGCTGTTCCCCTGTTGGACTCCGCTTCCACCTCTTGTGATGGTGATGGAGCTCCAGAGTCGATGGGGAGAGCGCTCAGGGATCAATTTATCGCATCTACACTAGACACGATAAATAGATCCCTAATAGATTGATCACTACCTGCTGATCCAGTGGGTAGTGTAGACTTGGCCATTGGGTGATCCGTCCCCTGTTGTCTACTCCCAGCTTCTGGCAGTCAGAGGCTAGGGACATAGAGGGCATGGGGTTTTAAGAACGTATGCTTCTCAAGTTCAGGTTTATATGTTAAACGTAGGCCTGTTGGTATCAATGTGTCAAGGACTATTGATCTAATTGTTGCACGTTTTTGACTGCTGTTCCCTATATCTGTAAGGAGGAATATAGGGATTTCTTGTATGCTTCAGGAGAATTGCTATTAGAAGTTACAAAATAGCCTTTTTATGGAGAATAGAGGTCTTTCCAGAAGCTGTTGTTAAGCTAGACAGTCTTTCAGTCATTTATGAAAGCTTCCATTGAGTCTTGTGCAACAGTACCGAGCAAAGAAAGTTAGTCTGTAATAATAAGTAAAAAATTATAATAAAAATTCCATGTAGCCCTGTTTGTCATATACAAAACTTTGCATGAATCAAGAGAGTTGATCTTTTTAAAACTTCTGTTAAAATTTGTTCTCTGAGGAATGTTTTGATTGTCATAGAGCAGGGATCGGCAACCTTTGGCATATGGCCCGCCAGGGAAGCCCTGAAGCAGTGAACCACGGCCAGTGGGAACCACGATCAGCCAAACCTGTGGACATGGCAGGTAAACAAACTGGCCCGGCCCACCAGGAGACTTACTCTGATGGGCTGTGTGGCAGAGGTTGCCGATCCTGTTATAGAGCAACAGTGAAGCTATGGTAGTGGTGTTTTCTGTAGTGCTAATTATAGTTCATGACCTCTGTTGCTTGCTTCCTGTCTTTTGTCCCGGTAGTAAAATGTAGTACTTTAAACATTAGATGCTCTAAATTTCTTTTTTAAGCAGTTAAAGCAGAATTTAAACTTGTGTTTTAAAGTATCAAGTTTTAGTTGTCCCATTCACCTACAGATTTAAAATTATGAAATGTGAGCTTGGTGGTCCCTATCCCAGAAGCTCAGTTTAATTTGAGACCCAATGCAATAAGTGAATTTGACATAGAAAAAAAGAAAATGTGGGGAGGGATGAAGACTATGGGTAATTAAAATAATGGCATAGCTTTGCACAATTAAATGGTGCCAAATCATTTTACTTCTAAAAAAATTTAAAATTGGTCATCCTAATTCATGCACAATCTACCTGTTGGTTAGCTGCTTTCTTATAGAGGTCACAGCAGAAGTATATTCTGAGGAAGCGACAAAGAGTCTTGTAGCATCTTATAGACTAACAGATTTTAGGGATCATGAGCTTTCGTGGGCTAAGACCCACTTCATCAGATGAATGTTGTGGAAATCTCCAGAGGCAAGTATAAATGGCAGGCAAGAAAGCAAGGTAAATTCAACTGCGGGGGGTGAAGCCCACTTCCAGCAGGTGATCTAGAGGTGTGAACACCCAGAGAGGAGAAACTGCTTTTGTAATTGGTGAGCCATTCATAGTTAATATTGAGTCCAGACCTGATGGTGTCAAATTTGCAGATGAACTGGAGCTCACCAATTTCTCTTCGAAGTCTGGTCTTGAAGTTTTTTCGCTGAAGGATGGCTGTTTTGAGGTCTGCTGTTGTGTGTGCAGGCAGGTTGAAGTGTTCTCCTACAGGCTTTTGTATATTGCAGTTCCTAATATCTGATTTGTGTCCATTTATCCTTTTACATAGGGATTGTCCAGTTTGGCCGATGTACATAGCAGAGGGGCATTGTTGGCACATGATGGCATATATTATATTGGTAGAAGGGCAGGTGAATGAACCAGTGATGGTGTGGCTGATCGGGTTAGGTCCTGTGATGGTGTTGCTGGTGTAGATATGTGGGCAGAGTTGGCATCGAGGTTTGTTGCATGGATTGGTTCCTGAGTTAGAGTTGCTATGGTGCAGTGTGTGGTTGCTGGTGAGAATCTGCTTCAGGTTGTCTGTGGGTGAGGACTGGCCTGCCTCCCAAGGCCTGTGAAAGTGAGGGATCGTTGTCCAGGATGGGTTGTAGATCACTGATGATGTGTTGGAGAGGTTTTAACTGAGGACTGTAGGTGATGGCCAGTGGTGGTCTGTTGGTTTCTCTCTTGGGTTTGTCTTGCAGCAGCAGGCTTCTGGGTACACGTCTGGCTCTTTTTATCTGTTTCCTTACTTCCTCATGCGGGTATTGCAGTTTTAAAAATGCTTGGTGAAGATCTTGCAGGTGTTGGTCTCTGTCTGAGGGGTTGGAGCAAATGCGGTTGTACCTCAGTGCTTGGCTGTAGACAATGGAGCGTGTAGTGTGACCAGGATGGAAGCTGGAGGCATGAAGGTAGGCAAAGCGGTCGGTAGGTTTTTGGTATAGGGTGGTGTTTATCTGACCATTACTTATTTGTACTGTGGTATCCAGGAAGTGGACCTCTCGTGTAGACTGGTCCAGGCTGAGGTTGATGGTAGGGTGGAAGCTGTTGAAATCATGGTGGAATTCTTCCACAGTTTCTTTCCTATGGGTCCAGATGATGAAGATGTCATCATTGTAGCGTAGGTAGAGAAGGGGCGTGAGTGGGCGAGACCTGAGGAATCGTTGTTCCAGGTCAGCCATAAATATGTTGGCATATTGTGGGGCCATGTGGGTGCCCATAGCGGTGCCACTGGTTTGGAGGTATATGTTGTCACCAAATTTGAAATAATTGTGCGTGAGGATAAAGTCACAAAGCTCAGCAACCAGTTGTGCTGTGGCATCATCAGGGATACTGTTCCTGACAGCTTGTATTCCATCTCTGTGTGGGATGTTTGTGTAGAGAGCCTGTACATCCATGGTGGCTAGGTTGGTATTTTCTGGAAGATCACCAATGTATTGTAGTTTTCTCAGGAAATCAGCGGTGTCACGGAAATAGCTGGGAGTGCTGATGGCGTAGGGTCTGAGTAGAGAGTCCACATACCCAGATAGTTCTTCAGTGAGAGTGCCGATGCCTGAGATGATGGGGTGTCCAGGATTTCCAGGTTTGTGGATCTTGGGTAGTAGATAGAAAAACCTGGGTCAGGGCTCTAAGGGTATGTTGATTTGTTCCTGTGCTTGTGTAGGGAGTGTCCTGAGCAGATGGTGCAGTTTCTTAGTGTACTCCTCAGTGGGATCTGAGGGAAGTGGCCTGTAGAATTTGGTATTGGAGAGTTGTCTGGCAGCCTCCTTTTGGTAGTCAGACCTGTTCATGACGACAACAGTGCCTCCTTTATCAGCCTCTTTGATTAGAATGTCAGGGTTGTTTCTAAGGCTGTGAATGGCATTGCGTTCTGCATGACTGAGGTTATGAGGTAAGCGATGTTGTTTTCCCACAATTTCTGCCTGTGCACGTCGGTGGAAGCATTCTACATATAGGTCCAGACTGTCATTTCATCCCTCAGGAGGAGTCCATGTGGAGTTCTTCTTCTTGTGCTGTTGGTGGAAGGGTATCTGTGTATCATTGCGTTGTTCAGTGTTGTCTTGAAAGTATTCTTTGAGTCGAGGATGACGAAAGTAGGCTTCAAGATCACCGCAGAACTGTATCATGATTGTGAGGTTGGTGGGGCAGAAAGAGAGTCCTCGAGATAGGACAGACTCTTCTACCGGGCTGAGTGTGTAGCTGGATAGACTGACAATATTGCTGGGTGAGTTAGGGGTACTACTAACTCACCCAGCAATATCTAATTCCTAATTTTGAGGGAAGGTTTCAAAGGAGGAGAGTGTGTTTTTTTTTATGAATGGTGTTAAGGAGCACTGTGGAAGAAATCATTGTGAGAGATGCTGAGAAATAGGCAAATGAAAGCTGGTTGAGTGAGGAACAGTATAGGTGAGTCTACATTACAGAACATTACCATTTTTTGCATGTTGTTGTGAAGAATAGTTAGGTAACATTATGTTGACTGCAATCTTATTATAGTATAGCCTAGGATGAATCGTGTTTATCAGTATGTAAGTACACTGAGTAAATATTTTGTAGGAAAAATGAACCCCAAGTTGAGTTTACTGTGGTGGAGAAGGGGAGTAGTGGAGGGATTTAGACTAGAGAGTGATGCAATCAGGGTGACTGGTAAGAAAGTTAAATCTGTCAGTTATTTGGATCATAGAGGAGCAATGTGTGTGTTGGGGAGATTAAAATAGAGGCGGGTGACATTTTTTAGGTAAATTGTAAATTTGCTGAAAAAAGCATTTGAGTCTGAAGGGTGGCATGGAAGCTATTCAAATTCAGGTTGAATTTCGTGAATAGTTTTGGTCAAAAAACCAAACAAAAACAAATCCCCAGAAAACGAAAACTTCGAGTATTTGTTTTGGGGAATTGTTGAAATGAAAAGTTTCAACATTTATGAATTGGATAGTTTTGGCTCTTTATGTTGAATTGACTTTGTTTCAACTCAACGCTTTCTAACCTTGTTTGTTCATTCGTTTTTTGGTTTTTCAGCTTGGTGAGAAAATTTTTTTTTCCCCTAGATTTTTTCACTTTGGTCACCAAAACAAAAAAATCTATTATTCACTTGGCTCTACAGAGGAAGCAGCAACTGTAATTAAGTTGGGAAAGTGTATTAACTGTGTTAGTATTAGAGGACTGATGAAGACTTACATCTGATCTATGGTGACCACTCTTGTCTCTTGGTTTCAAATCAAATGAAGCTTCTTAAATTAACTCTTTTTGCTTGAAGAACAAGGACTAGTTCTGGCACCTTAGAGACTAACCAGTTTATTTGGGCATAAGCTTTCGTGAGCTAGGACCCACTAGGACCAGTCCTAGCCCACAAAAGCTTATGCCCAAATAAATTGGTTAGTCTCCATGATGCCACAAATACTCCTCATTCTTTTTGTGGATACAGACTAACGCTGTGGCTACTATGAAATCTTTTTGCTTGTTGTGTCATGTTCGATCCTTTGTCCCTGCCCGCCTTTCCTATCTCTTTCCTAACTATCCCTTGTTTCTCTCTGTTCTTCCACAATAGATTCATTTCCTATTTTCAGTTCTTCTCCCTTCTAATTCAGTAAAGTAGGTCACACTGGATCATGACATCTGAGAGTGATATTTCTCTTTGAAGAGGAAGTTGGTTTACTCTCTTAATGACCTAACAAAGAGAGTGATGAGGGAGATTCCTTCTTGACTCTTGTGGTGTTCAGTTTATACTCTGACTCATAAGTCCATGTGCCTCAGTTTTAAATTACACAGAAAAATATATATTGTTTGTCACAAAACTATCTGGCCCCTATTTAAAGCTAGCACTTCTAATTTTTTTTTTCTTTTGACGCTCTGTGGCTCTGAGGTTAAATGTGCGTTATTGAAAGTCATAGACAGTTCTTTGATACTCCTGATCCTAATCCCATACCTTTTTGATATTAGTGTTTGGTAACTTGAAAAAGTTTAGAACAGTGTTAAGGAGACAATATTAAAACAGATATGCTGGACTGCAATTGTTGTCACTGCTTGGTTACATCCACCCACTTTACGACTGTTGATTTCTTTTTCCTAGGACTTTAGATTTGTTGTTAGTGAATCTCCCATTATTGCCTGCAGCTCCAGGCTGTTCTAATCTCATTGAATTGTTTTAGAATTCAGTGTGTGAGAGAGACTCTTTCAATTTGGTGTCTTTTGCAAATTTGATCATGACTGAATTTTGCCAGAGACAACAGAAAAAGACATGCAGCCATGCAGGATTCAGAGAGGGATGTGTGCTTTTCTTTCTTTGTCTGTCTTCTGTCCTGTCCTGTAACAAAGTACTGGAATAGTTTGCAATTACGGAAAGCATAACTATTTGTATATGAACAATCTGTTCAACACTGTGACAGAATCAGTTATGTAAAACTTGCAGATTGAGAACTCCTAAATTTTACGGGGTGTTGTAATTTTATAAAGTTAATACTTTTTCTTGTATTGTGTGGGATAGAGAAATAAAGAGGAAAGATTGATTAGTATGACTTCAAACTTTTTTGATTCCCTGCCCCATTACCTAGGAGACCGTGTTCTCCATGTTCAGTCCCATTACCCAGGAGACTATGTTCTCCATGTTCAGAGTTGGGCACAATACTTCAGATCATGGAGTACCATTATTTGGTGTATCATATTTTCTCTTCCTTTAATTCATACAAATGCCCGTTAGCTTTATATAATTGTTACTTGGGAGCAACCATAAGCTGAATTTGCCATTTTGTTGAATTCCTCTGAATGATTTCAAGTTTCACAAAACTTTTGCTGTAAGAAGTGCTGAAAAGTGGACTTTATATGTAGGAAATGCATGAGTATGTTTCCTCTTGTGGATTAAGAGAGTTTGTAAAGGGACTAAAAACATAGTTTTATGTTCGAAAACTGAGCAGGTGGTAGTGGTATAAGTTATGAAAACACACAGTTCAGTAGACTTAGTTTTTTCTTAATAAGAAAATGATTAGTTAGTAATTTTCAAAATTTGTACCTCAGGAAGTGCTTGAATACTTAGTATTCTCAGGATGCAGTATAGAATAGAGGTAAATTTACTTGTACTGAATCTGAATAACACAGATTTTGCATATCAAAACAATTAACCAATTGAGTAATTCAAAAAAAGCCATCTAACATACTAAGTTCTTAAGTATTTTGATATTTTTCATAGGTTGCATATTAGGTAAAGGCCACATATATTGGAGCACATTTTGAAAATGGAACATTCTTACAAAAAAATTTCTGGGTCTTTGTAGATTCTGTCTGCTCTTTATCTTTGTTGGAGTAACAACTTTCTTCATAAGAGCTCACCTTTTCTTTCTGCCTAATCTCGTGAAGTCATAATTCTTTGGTTCTGAAAATATGTTAATATTTAGAAATAATGTTGAATTAGATCATTTTATGATGCAAGATGAAGCAGAAAAGCTAGACTATATGAGAGAGATCCCTTCTTACGCTAGGTGTGTCTGTGAGCTTCCTGTAGTGGTGATTCAGTAAAGTTGTACAGAATTTCAACATTATTTATTAGTTTTACAATATTATTATAGGCTTATATTCCACTTAACATCCAAAGCTATCTGAGCATTGCCACAGTGAGTAAGTATTCCCACTGAGGCATGGGCTATAAGAGTCTGATTATTCAGTGGTGCTGAATTAGAAGTGGGAAATACAAGGTGGGCAGCATCTCTGAAAGTTGGGCATTGTCTGATTTATCACTGGCAGTTGGGAATAGGACCCAGGTCTCCTGATTTCTAGTCTTTTATACAGTAACAGCTAGGCACTTCTTCCTTCCATGTAAATACACTATTTCTTTGAAGTTGTGTTTGTCCTGCACTAGCACCTAGAGGCCATGATCAGTGACTAGGGCCCCATTGTATTCTAGACACTATACACATGCATAACAAAAAGATTGTTCCATCCCCAAAGATTTTAAAGTCTTAGATCCTTTATTAGAAATGGATTATCAGGTAATTGCATCTTGTATTTTTGCCTCTTGTTCTAATCTCTCTTTCTTCATTTTACAGTGTTGTATTTTGCTGCTGGACTCTCCCCTGCCACCCACCCCCACAGGATGATATGAAACTTGAAAGAAGACGATGCATACAGGTGATTCTAGTTTTGAAATTCCTGTAGAAAGAAAGATCTATATGGTTATTTTGATGTTCTATTCTTCCTTTGGATTTTTTTCCTCCCCCACCCCAAAAAACTGTATCATTACAACCTTTATAAAACATATTTACAAAAGGAGAAGAAGTCATTGAAGCACCTTTTCAGACTTCATACCTTTTTTTTTGGCCATGTGGACCTCTCAAAACTTGCATATTTTGTTTCAACCAGAAAACATTACTATGGCCAAGCATCAAATCCCATAAATTGGGATACATAATGGAAAAAAAAAACTGAAGCAAAGTAGATTCCTTGGGCCTCATAAGAATGGAGCAGTAATGTAACTGCTTGGTTACAATTAGTTTTACCAAAAGTTTTGATATATGTGGAATCTATAAATTAAGAAATCTTATTTCTGATGATATACATACATTCTTTTTTGTTGGGAGTAAGGTTATTAAATTGACCGAAAAGTGCTGATATTTAACAGATAGACCTGCACTTATATAAAGTATAGTAACAGTATCTAGCTGAGCCTATAACAATCAATTGTTCATATTCCAAAGCCTCTAGAGCTGGGGCTGAGGGGTTTTGGGTGCAGGAGGGGTTCCAGATTTGTGGCGGGGGAGATCAGGGCAGGGGGCTGGGGCCTGGACTTACCTCTGGTGGTTCCCCGTTCAGCGGCTCAGTTCGGGTGCAGAATCAGGTTTTCCATCTGTCCACGCACCACAGACTGCGCTGTGCACTGGAAGCAGACAGTACCAGGTCTGGCTCCTAGGCGGAGGCACACAAGTGGCTTCATGCCACTCTCACCCACAGGCACCGCCCCTCCCCCCCTGCCAGTTTCCATTGACCAGTTCCCAGAGCATGGAGCCGGTGCTCGGGGACGGAGCAGCGTGCGGAGCCCCTGGCCTCCCTGCCTTCAAGTCAGACTCGCTACTGGCCACTTGTTCCGGGGCGCAGCGTGGTGGCAGAATAGGTAGGCACTAGCCTGCTTTAGCTGGGCAGCACTGCTGACAGGACTTTTAATGTACTGGTGGCGGTGCTGACCAGAGCGACCCAGTACTGAGGCACGACCCGAATTTTGAAAAACACTGGCCTAGAGGACATGCAGCATATACCAGCAAAAGGAGTTATTTTATGGCTGCATTTAAGCCACCTCCTTGAGCTTCATAAGATATATCAGCAAAAGGACTCTGTACATTGTACATTGGGTTTTGCTGGCATAGCTATCAGAGGTGTGGTTTTTCCCCGCCCCCCCCAACATTCTTAAGCAACAACTATGCCAGCAAAATTTTGTGGTATATCTCTGGCCTTAGCGCTTTCATAAGGATATCCAAAAACCGTGTTGAAAATCCTTTTATGTTTTAAGACTACCATAAGCACGCTGGTGAATAAGCATGTTTGGAAGATTATATCATGCTAATTAGGTGACACTATGAAAATGGGATAGTTATCATGTTTGGTAAAATTCAAATACTTACATGTGGTGATCGAAATCTGTGGCCATGTTAAATAAGGAAATGTGTGTCATGGGTTTTTTGTTACTGCACAACAGAATTTATCAAGTGTTAACTCCTTAATCTCAGACCCACCTATATGATTAGGACAGAGATCAAAGTGGATAAAATACATATTTTTATGTATGTTCAGTGTGAAATTACTATATTCAGTGTGAAATTATTTTGAGTGCACCATGAGATGAGCTGTGGAATGATAGATGTTTGAAATGTTGAGGACTGGAAGATTCTGAGCTGCTGAAGTTTTAAAATAAAACATACTAATTATGAAGTTGATAGGAAGTGTAATAATACTATATCTTACTTCAGTCTACAGTTGTAAAACACTGCTCACTGGAAAGGGAACAAAGCCAAAGTAGTGCTTCTTCTGACATTGTATTACAATGTTGATGTTCTACAGAGGTGTGTGTGGTTTTTTTAAAATTTTTGGTCAGATTGTTTATTAAAATTATTTGGAGAAAGTTTGAGCACACATTTTGAGAATAAAGAATACATAGCTGGAATTACACATTTGTAAAATATTTGGGTATTGGTTTTATGTAATAGTAAAAAAAAAACAACAACAACAGCGTGTAGAGTTGGATTGTGCCTTCTCTGGGTGATTGTTTCCAACATAAAATTAGCAGTTAAAATACTATTAAATCTTTATACACCTGCACCTGTTTTAAAAGAGAGTAACTGTTGTGCTAAATTATGAAAAGCAAGATCTAATATTGCTGCTTCAATTTTTGTAAATCTGTTCTTTGAATGATTGTCCATAAGTATTCTGCTTCCTGTACACATCTGCATGAGATCAGAGTCTTTTGAGTAACAGTTTCTTTTGGGGCCAGGCTGCTCCTGCGAGCCCTCTAGTCACCCTGAAGCTGAGGTAGAAAGAGCAGTAAAGCTGCAACTACTCTCCAGTTCTTTCTTACTGCTCATGGCTATGATACAGAACACCTATAATGTCTGCATCTCTGTATGCTGTACAATTTTCTTTGAAAATTGATAGTTATACACCAGACCCTCGCTAGAACGTGCATCTATATAAAGCAGATTCCATAAAATGTTGTCACAGTCTCCAAATTTAGTAAAAATCATAAATTTTCATTGTAACATGGTCCCGCTAGAACACGGCACTTGGCATGGATCCCAAATTCCGCATTCTAGCGAGGGTGTGGTGTAGTTTATTCTTTAGTCCATTGAATTAAAAAAATTGATTTTAGGGTCTTCGAGTCCATGTGCTGCCTTTGACACCAGGACCTGCCTGTCCATGATGATGGAGACAAATCCCCTGGATTAAAGATCTTCCCCTCTTTCAGTGGAAGGATACCCATCAACGATGGAGACTTCAAGTGTCTCTTTAGTCTGGGGCAAGTGCAAATATCATGAAAGTGCTCTAGAGCTGCTTTTCAGAAAGAACCCGGAGTCTGGGGTCTCTTGACTCAAACTTTTCCTCCTCAAGAGCTCAGAGAGGGCTTTCTTGGCACCGGAAGGCAAGAAGACTGCTCTTGACCAGACCACCTTTTAGAGCTCCCCAGTAAGCCATCTGTCTACTGTGGCTTCCAGAACCATTTGGGGTTGAGGAAGTTCCATTTCTATGCTACAGAGTTGGTCAGTACCTCATTGATCTCTTCAGCCCAACACTCTGATGAGAGAGGATGGAAGGAGCATCACCCTTTGAGGTGACTAGAGAAGGAGATCCTCCTTCTCTGGATCTGAGCAGATCCAGCCTAGGAGACAGTTTGAAGCCCAGATCATGTCCTACTGATGCATCCGCACCAAGCAGCCATGTTCCAGCCTTCGTGCATGTTCCAGCCTCTGCGCATGTTCCAGAACCTGTCAATATATTTGGTACTGACAACCGAGGATCAAAGTGCTTGGCTCTGAAACAGTCAGCACAGAGACACTCTGCACTGAAACCAACAGTATAGAAGTGCAATTTGGATCTCCTGGCACCAACTCTGTAAGCCATGGAACCAGAGAAGTGTGATCTGACTGATAGTTTTCCTTCAGTACTGAAAAGCTTGGCACTGACGTCTGTACTGTGCTCTGTGGTACCGATCATTCTTCCTGAATCTTTGGCCCGATGCCTCTTTGTGGTACCAATGGAGTTCATGGTACCAGTAGATTTAGTATAGGACCAACCTGCCCCTCCACTGTTATCCTCCACTCAGAAACTTTCTACACTGGTATCAGCACTTCCAGCACAGGAGCTGCTGGTTACTTTCAAATTCTCAAGAGATCTATACCACCTATGGAGGATGATATATTCTTTCTCTTCTGCCTTTGAGGACCAGTGTCATATCTCTGCCTTAGTCCCTAGACCAATAAAACTCTAGGCTGTCTGAAAGGGCATTCAGAGACTGTCCCTGTAGTCCCTCCTGCGGGAACAACCATGAGCAATACCCTGGATGGTAGATATCATGGTCTGAACTCCTCTTTTCTAGAATTCCATGCATTCAGGCCCTTTCTGGGCCTTGGGGTGGGGAATGCACCCTACTGACAGGGTTTCCACTGCCTCTTTGACAACAAGAGCAAAGCCATCATAGACCTCAAGATGGTCATCACATTCAGCTGGCACCTCATGTACCTGATGCAGAGAGCGAGTAGAAGGACTTCCAGGAAACTGAAGGCCATCCTGTCCCAACAACAATCTCATCCTCTTCACCTAATGAGGCAGTGACCGTGGTGGTTCTAAACTCCCTGTAGATTATTGGATCTTTGAAGAACATCCCAGGAGGATGGCCGTCACTCTGAAAACCCCAGCTGAGATTGTGCGATTTCTTCTCATAGACTACAAGGCCAGAAGGGACCATCTGGACATGGCAGGCTACAAAATCTCACCAACCCTTTCCTATAATAGACCCATAACCTTTGGAAGAGTTACTGAAGTCCTCAGAATCATGCTTATAAGACTTCAAGTTACAGAGAATCCATCATTTACATTAGTTTAAACCTGAAAATGGCCCAGGCCCCATGCTGCAGAGGAAGGCAAAAGTCCTCCCAGGGTTCTTGCACTAACTTCTTGACATCCTGCACTTGTTGTACGGCCAATCTGCAAGGGGTCAACTGTTGATGGTCATTAATGGACTCCAGTCTGCAAGATCTTTTTCACAGATGGGGCTGCCTGACTTTAGAGCTGTTTGCATCCAACCAGAATGTCAAATGATCCGGAGGGGAAGACAGTCCTAGCTCTCTGCCTTTCTGATTCCATGGGCACGGGGACGTATGTATTCCTACCCTCTAATTCCTCTGATACCCAAAGTCTTCAAGAAGATCACAGAAGACACAGTTCAAATGATGATGCTAGCCCTGGAGTGGCCCAGATAGTTTTGGTTCTCAGACTTCATGAACCCGCCAATATGGCCTCAACGATGCTCTCACATATCCGGACATTAGGTGCAGGATTTGTCCCTGCAATTGCATGATAGAGATATCATCTCTCCCTCTCAGAGTCTGGATGCTGCTAGATGATATCCACTGACAGATTTGGTGTTTAGCAGTTCACAACATCCTGATTTTCAGCAGAAAGGACTCCACCAGACTGAACTATTCTGCTAATTGGAAGAGACTTTTTCATTAGCTCCATAAAGTGCTTTTCTTGGCGATCTCTGCTCACTGTCCCCCAGTGGAAGATCACACTGTTTTTTCTCAGTGACTAGATTTCTCAGGGTCTCATTCATGTCTGTCTCCTGCTAAGAGGCCCTGCATCCTCCTGGGACGTCACTATTGTTCTAACAGGTTTAATGGGACCCCCTTTTGAATCTTTGCTGATTTGCTCTTTGTAAGATCTCTCTGTGAAAACCGCATTCCTACTGGCCATAACCTCAGCCAGAAGGATAGGAGAGATTCAAGCCCTTATTATAGTCAGGCCACTTGATAGTGTTTTCCATGGTTGCAAAATGACTTAAAGACTTCAGTGAATGATTTCCATCTCAATCAAATAATCCACCTGCCAATCTTCCCTAAGCCTCACTCCATTTCGGGAGGAGCTATAATTCACACTTTGGATATTGTTGTGGTTTTTTCCTACTATTTAGAAAAAAGCCCTTCAGAAATTCTTCTAGATTGTCAGCAAACATGAAGAACAGGAAAAAAGTTCAGTCAATCTCCATTTAGACTGTCAGAATAAGGTTTGGATTATATTGAAATGTGCTATCTGTTGGGACACTTAAACCCATCTGAACAAGTTGGGACTAATTCCACAGGGCTCAGGAGATCTTGATTTCTTCTCTGTGCATGTCTCTACCTCGGAGGTTTGTAAGAAAGCTACCTGGAGTTCAGGCTGTACCTTTCACTCAGCACTATCTCTTAATACAGGGATCCAGATTAAACACCTGTCAGTAAACTCTAAATATCCACCTCAAGGATACGAGTTACTGTTGCTTTTGAGGGGAATGCAGAAGTGGAATGCATGTGGACTATCACTCAAAAAATGACAGTCCTGGGGCATCTTAAAGACTAACAAAAGTATTGAAGCACAAGCTTTCGTGGGCTAATACCCACTTCATTGGACTCACAGCACTCTTTGTCACTTCTGTAGATCTAGACTAACGCAGCTACCTCTCTGATTCTTGACTCAAAAAATGGTTGCTTTACAGTGATTGGTGTCCTGAGACTTGTTCACATGTATTCTACGGCCTGCCCTCCTTCCCTGTCATTATGGAGACCTTAGCAACTTGGATTCTGGTTTTTTGTGAAGGAACTGGAGAATGTGGCAGCCTCATTTTATATGCCCTTGTGTGGGGGGGTGCAAAGGCCAGGCCAGGAGCAGATGAGGCCTCAACACAGACAGCTGTTCAAAAGATTCTAGTCTCACCTGCGTGGAACACATGCACACGGAGAGTGGAATACATGTTGACAACACATCTCAAAGAACTACAGTTGCTGTAGCATAAGTAACTATTTTTCTACCCAAGTGTACTGAAGCTGCTTTCTGTTGTCATGAGTCGTTTAAAAGCTGCTTTAACATTTATCAAGAATTTCCGATAGGTAGGGCCCTACCAGATTCATGGCCACGAAAAGCGCGTAACGAACTGTGAAATCTGATCTTTCCTGTGAAATCTGCCAGGGAGGGGCAGGGCTGAGGGCAGCCCTGATGGGGCTTGGGAAGTACAGGATTTCTCCTCCTCCTGCAGAGGCCGTTGCTGGGGCTGGGTCAGACCTATCTCTGGGAATCTCCCCTGACTACAGAAAACTCTGCCCCCAGCTCCACTTTCTGCCCCCATCGCTCCCCAGCTACAGTGGGAGGGATCACTGTATGGGGAGGAGACATGGAGCTTCTTGCAGCTGGGACAGGTTCCTGGAGATGAGTCTGAACAGTTCTGTTTTGCCTTGATTCTGGTTTGTGGCTTATTTATTCTCCAGTCTAAATATATTGGAGCAATCTTTTTTTGTAACTTTTCTACACATCTTATACTGGTATTGCTTGTACTTATTTGCTGCACAGACATGTCTAGACATGGAAAAGGTTTTGATTTCATCCCTCTTAAAGGAAGATGTCAAGAAGATAGTCCACCTTGGGTGGAAGGTATGCCTATTGACAATGTTATATGTAGCTAATGAACAAACATTGTGTCAGGACCCTGGCTATGGGGGTGTGGGATGAGGCTGGAGCCTGAGCTGGAGGGGACCTAAGAATGTGGTCTGAGTTCAGTCTAAAGGGCCAAGACCTGAAGCACCAGTCTGTACCAATGTCACACTGTAGGTAAGTCGGAGTAGAGATCAATGAGCTGTACCGAGTCAGAGCCAAATGAGTCAGCCGTAGTAGAGTTAGTGGAATAGAGGAAGGGTGAGATGTCAGGAGGGAGGCAAGGTGACTGGGGATCTGGAACTAAAAGCATGGCAGGTGTTGGGAGTACACAGCAAGTCTGTTTGCAGCAGCAAAGCAGGGATCCACCTGGTTGCACAGATAGTCTCTGGATATTTTCCCTTGGTCCAGATATGCTGTTTAAGGCCTGTCAAGGAATACAGTAGACTCTGCCAGTCTTGACCTCCGTGGGCAGGACATTCCATGATATTTGAACCCATAGGGCTTGTAGGCTGCTGTTTCTCACTTTGCCAGAGCTATTGGGTGCTGGTGTGAACACACCAGCAGACCCAGGTTCTCAGACCGGCAGAGCCCCACATGTTGTGGGTGAAATATAATTTATTTCTTAGGATAGACTGATGGTCTTACTTGAATAGCAGCCAGGAAAGAAATCTCAGTCTCTTGTCAGTGGTGGACAGAATGCTGTCAAATATGAATTGAACACAGTAGCCTGTTCCAGGGCAACGGTAGTTATGAAGAGTTGCACATCATGGCAGAAGAGAAAACTTAGTTGAAAGTGGAATTCTGTGAGGGATTCAGTTGCATTCTACTCAACAAATGAAAACCTTGACTTCAAAACTAGATGTGTACTATAATCTTTGAATTTTGAGTTAGAGTTTAAAAACCTTTATGCCTGTCCTAAATCTGTATTTAAGTACTTAGACTGAATCAGGCAACTTTTATTCAAGGTACTGGGCACTGGTGGCTCCCCATGACACCAAGACACTTGAGTCTGAAAATTTTGGGCTGAGGCCTGGCCTTCAGCTAGTTACATTGCTTAGGGGCACCAAAAACTCACACCCTTGGAGAGAAGTAGTTAAACCAACTTAA
The DNA here is from genome assembly GCA_007922305.1 of Dermatemys mawii. NCBI lineage: Eukaryota > Metazoa > Chordata > Testudines > Dermatemydidae > Dermatemys > Dermatemys mawii. The sequence goes on along the minus strand of ML677384.1, from coordinate 1,357,808 downwards.
GCTCTGGTATAGACACCTTAAGGTCAGTGAAAGAATTCTTCTATAGCTGCTGCCTCTCTAGAAGGTGGATTAACTACAGCAATGGAAAAGCCCTCTTTTGGGTCCTCCCCCCATCATTGTAGCAAGTGTTTAGGGCAAAACAGTGGCAAAACTGCAGCACCTGAGATGTGTAGCTATAGTGCCTGTGATGTAAATAAGCCCTTGCTCTTCATTTAAAAGAAAATAGATGCCCATTAAATTTTTAAAATAGGAATTTTCCTCAGCCATAAATCAGCACAGAAACTAGGTTTCTCTTTTCTTAGATAGGAACTATTGCTAGCATTATTGCTAGCCCCTATTTTCTGTTTGTCTCTTCCTGTGAGAGAACAATTTTGTGTTTTTTTGAGGGACTCAGACCTTTTAGTGGGTACCTAGTCTTTTCTGTTCCTCCCTGGGGATTTTCTTTCCTTGTAGCACACAGTGGAGTTTCCTCAGACAAATGAGTCTTAGGGCATGGTTACACTTACAAGATTACAGCGTTATTGGTTATAGCGGTCCCCTTATACAGTAATATGAATAGCGCTATTGTATGTCCACACTGAGATGCTCCAGTGTTATAGCATGGCCACATTTGCGGCACTTAATACGGCATTAAGAGCAGCGCATTAGGGCATGTATCCCACAGTACACCTCTTCCCGATCTGGCGCAATGCCTTGTGGTAGGGGGGCATCACTTGCGGGGCATTCTGTATCCTGTTTCAACTACCCATGATGCTTTTTGGCATATCCCAGCAATCCCTGTGTTTCCTTCCACCTCCGGCGCCATCTTTCAACGGTTTCAGCAAGGCACGCTCCGTCTTCCATTGTCGAGTGCTGCAATGAATCCAGAACTGCTGAGGGACATGCTGACGACCGTCGCCAGCACATCTCTGTGTGCAGTGGAGTTAATCCTTGACATGCAGGATGACAGTGATGAGTCTGAAGACGAGATCGAAGCGGTGAATGCGTTTGACACGAAGCTTCTTGTCTCATTAACGGACATGCTCACGGCCATTGAACGCCGCTTCTGGGCACGGGAAACGAGCACTGAGTGGTGGGATCGCATCGTCATGCAAGTCTGGGACGACGAGCAGTGGCTGAAACACTTTTGAATGAGAAAAGCCACTTTCATGGGACTGTGTGCTCAACTCGCCCCCGCCCTGCGGCGCATGGACACCAGACTGAGAGCTGCCCTCCTGGTGGAAAAGTGGGTGGCTATCGTGATTTGGAAGCTGGCTACACCAGACAGCTACCGATCGGTGGCCAACCAGTTTGGGGTTGGAAGGTCGACCGTTGGAGTTGTGCTGATGCAAGTGTGCAGGGCCATTAATTGCATCCTGCTACGAAAAATTGTGACTCTTGGTAACGTGCATGACATCGTGGCTGGCTTTGAAGAAATGGGTTTCCCTAACTGTGGAGGGGTGATAGATGGGACCCATATACCTATTCTGGCACCCGCCCACCTAGCAGACAAGTACGTTAACCAAAAGGGGTACTTCTCCATGGTTCTCCAGGCGCTTGTGGATCACCGTGGGCGTTTTACTGACATTAACGCTGGCTGGTCTGGAAAGGTGCATGACGCACGCATCTTCCGCAACACCGGCCTGTTCATGAAGCTGCAAGCCGGGACTTTTTTCCCAGACCAGAGGATCCCCGTGGGGGAAGTGGAAATGCCCATAGTGATTCTTGGTGACCCTGCTTACCCTATAATGCCCTGGCTCATGAAACCCTACACAGGGAGCCTGGACAGCTGTCAGGAAAGGTTCAACTACAGGCTTAGCCGGTGTCGAATGACTGTGGAGTGTGCTTTTGGGCATCTCAAGGCACGCTGGCGCTGTCTTTATGGGAGGCTAGACTTGGCCGACGGTAGTATCTCCGCGGTTATTTCCGCATGCTGTACCCTTCATAATCTTTGTGAGCGGAAGGGCGAAGGCTTCACTCAGGCATAGTCCTCGGAGGTTCAACGCCTAGAGGCCACATACGCCCAGCCAGAGAGCAGGGTTCTTGGAGGGGACCAGCGCGAAGCTGTTAGGATCAGGGAAGCCTTGAGAGAGCATTTTGAGGCTGAAAGCCAGTTCTAAAGTGAGGTGCAGAGGGAGGGAGGGAGGGAGCATTCTTTTAATAGGAACAGGCATTTGCTTTTCTGTAGCCTGTAATAATGTATGTACACTTAATAAAGAAACCCATTTATTAAGAAGACAATTCATTTATTGAACAGGTACTTCGGTTGCTGAAAGAAAATATTGTGATGCATGTGAGGGGGAAGCCGGGGGAGGTGCAATGGGGGTGTCATGGGGTCAGTCAGATATCGGAATATGTCCGGGTCTCTGAGTCTCCAGTGCCCTCGCAGTGGCCATGTCCCCCAAATCCCATTTGCGGAGGGCAGTAAGGCATGTTATTAGGGGTAGACTGCAGTGGATAATGGTCCGGGGTTTGGGGGTTGTTCGGTGAAGACAGAGGGGTTGGAGGCAGCTGTGGATGGTGATAACCATATAGCTGCTGATAGTGGCCTGGAGGGTACTGAGGCACAGAAGGGGAAGGGATTTGGGGCAAATGATAATTGGGGTGGTGGGTGCGGTGCTTCTCCTCCTGAAGGGTGACAATCCGCTGCATAGTCTGCAATTGAAGCTGCAGTAATGAGAGCAGCTTATCGGTGCTTTTCCAGCGGTGAATCGCGTTCTCCTTCCGCGCCTTCTCCCTCAACTTGCTCTCATTCTCCCTCCACCTCTGTGCAACTCGATTCTCCGTTACAGCCTGTTGCATTACTTGCTGTACAGGATCCTCTTTGCTCCTTCGTGGCCACTTCCTCAGTCGCCTTAGCCTCTCAGCTGTTGATAAGAGCGATGGCGCAGGGCTGAAGGACGACCCTTCTAAAATAAAAAGATACATTTAACAGTGGTTCCCTTGTAAAGAGCAGACATGCCTATGATTCCCCCGCATTCCCCGTTTGCCTGTCCCGCAGAGAGTACAGATACAGCAACGGAGCCTCTGCCATGGTGAGTGCACTCCAGAGGCAAGGGAAATGATTTTTTCCCTGCCCCAGAAAAGCTGTGCCAGGGGAGGGGGTGGGGAGTGCTGGTAAGTTGCAGGATCCCCACTCTGAGCAGCAGGCAGGGGGAAGGATTTCTTCCCTGCCCTGAAAAGCTGTGGCGGGGGTGGGGTGGGGTGTGGAATGCCGGGAAGTAGCAGGAGCCCTACTCTGAACACTGTTCCAACATTCTCCGTAGGTGTTTGTCCTGGAAGATATCTCGTTGCTTCGAGTCACTGAGGAACAAAAAGAAGGGATTTTAATGAGATGTGGCTTCCGCCCAGGGCCATATGCAGCTTGCCTATGTGCAGCAATGCTCCCCCCACCCATTGTAGCACAGTGGCGGGGACTAGTGACCGTGACCGGGACGGAGACCACGCTGGCTCTCCCGGGAAACCTGCACAGGCGCATTGCAAGCGCTCTTATTGAGACCTTTGAAGAGATTACTGATGATGACTACTGCGAGGTGATAGACTACATCAGTGCTCTATTCCACATGTAGGCAAGCATGCAAGCATCCCTTTCCACCCCAAGCTGCAAGCCTTCCCCATAGAAAAGCAGCTTTACCTCCGCAATCCGCTGCTGAGCTGGCCCCTGCAACCGCC